>OY757914.1:96436398-96441398 GCA_963585895.1 Sepioteuthis lessoniana | reverse complement strand
GGCCAGAAGACCAGACCTAAAAATAATCAACAAAAAAAAGAGAACTTGCAAAATTGTCGACTTTGCTGTCCCGGCTGACAACAGAATAAAACTGAAATAATGTGAAAAGGAGGATAAGTACCTCGACCTTGTTAGGGAATTGAAAAAACTATGGAACATGAAGGTGACAATTATACCATTTGTGATTGGTGCTTTTGGGACAGTAACTAAAGGATTATTAAAGGGAGTGGAGGACTTAGAAATTGGTGGACGAGCGGAGACCATCCAAACTATAGCATTATTGAGAACGGCCAGAATATTGAGAAGAGTCCGGGAGACTTGAGGAGACTCAAACTCCAAAGAAAGACTATCAGCCAACGCTGATATGAAAAACTCTAATGAGTAAATAATAAAAACGATCAATCACATAATAAGCGAATGCAATAAGTTAGCGAAGGAAGTGTTTGACTTGACACGACTGTGTGGGGAAGGTGATCCACTGGGAATTGTACAAGAAGTTTAAATTGGACCATACGAACAAATGATATATGCACATCCCACAATCCGTCCATGAAAATGAGACGCACAAAATTCTCAGGGATTTTGAGATACAAACGGATCACCTAATCTCAGTCAGATGACCAGACCTAGTGATAGTCAACAACAACAAAAAAACAGAACCAGCCAAACAGTTGACTTTGCCGTTCCCGCAGACCACAGAGTAAAATTGAAAGCAAGCGAAAAGAGAGATAAGTGTATAGACCTTACTAGAGAACTGGGAAAAGTATGTGACATAAAAGTGGCTGTGATACCAATTGTAACTGATGCGCTCGGTACAGTCATCAAAGGATTCGTACAGGGACTGGAAGAATTGGAAATAAGAAGACAAGAGGAGACCATCTGAACTACAGCATTGTTGAGATTAACCAGAATACTAAGAAGAGTCCTGGAGACTTAATGAGACTTGCTGTCACTCAAGACTCCAGTGAAAAACCATCAGCAAACACTGGTGTGAAAAACTCTCAAAGGAGTAAAATAATTATAAGCGAATGCAACAAATCAGTACAGAAGAGGTGCAAGACTGGGCACCATGGGGTGGGAAAGGTAATCTACAGGGAATTGGTCAAGAAATTAAAGTTTGACCACATCCGTCCTGGAAAATGAAAGGTATAAAATTCTTTGGGATTTTGAATACTCAGAAGAGTCTGGGAGACCCGAGAAGACTTGCTATCACTCAGACTCTAGTGAAAGAAGATCGGCTAATGCTGGTGTTAAAAACTCGCAAGGAGTAATATAATAAAATCAAAGAAATAAATACCTAGGCTGTCTTCCTGGTAAATACTCCGGATCCATCTTAACCTTGACAAGGGAGGAACTCAGAAATATGGAAAATAGAACAAGGAAATTTATGACTATGTACAAGGTCTTACACCCGAGAGATAATATCAATAGTCACTGTGTGACATAAAAAGAGAGAAAAGAGGACTCGCCAGCCTTGAGGACTGCATGGATGAAGCAATACAAGGACTCGAAGAATATATAAACAAGACCAAAGAGAGACTGATTACAGCAGCCAATTTTAGTACTAACAATAAAACATCAAAAATTTTTTAAAAAAACTCGAAGACAAAAAGGGGTAGAAAATGTAACAATATCGTTGGTTCGACACCAACACCAGAGCCAAATGTAATACCAGAGTGCACGACAACATTTGTGGTACCAAATGTAATACTATAATTGTCACGGTACATTTACATTGTCTTATCCAGGTAACGGCGCCAAATGTGATACTATGGGTCTGACGGTACTAAATGTGGTACTATCCTGGTAACAGTTCTTTATCGTTGCCTCCGTTCCGCAATCATCACACGCATTTCCTGGTAATTTTTTATCAATTCTGTCTGTGCCCACGTTGTGTTTGAAAGATCGACAAATAGGGAATGAAGCAATTCATACGGAACTTCTTCTGACTGTTGGAGTGATTCGTTTGAGCAAGTTGCCTGAGCGTTGGCAACTCAAACACAAGAAGAACTCACCGTTAACAATTAACAATTATTTATTGGAACACATTGTTGTAACAATATGTCCAATATATTTAAAAATTGTCGCTTATTTATCCAAATACAAAGGATATAAATATTCCCCGAAGTTATCGGTTAAAAGAAGAGATTTTATTTCAGTTACATCTGGTGAGCCCATCGAACGGGCGAAATAAATCCATAATGGAATATACTTATTGATTTTCTTGTTTCTCAATTAAAACGGCTGGAGAAAAAGCTAGACGGCAATTACACAAGAATGCTGTGTGCAATCTTGAACAAGTCCTGGCGGCAACACCCCACAAGACACAAGAATTTCTTTAATTCACTACGAAATATATATATATATATGAAGGTGTTATCCAAATCTGTTTATATATATATATATATATAAGTATTAGAGAAAAAGAAAGGGCCAAGAGAAAGCGACAATTAGAGGGAATATAGAGTCGTGATTTTGATCAGCGTTTGACTGAAATAAATCCTAAAATAAAATCCGAGGCGCATTTAAACTGATTCTTTTCAAAGTAAACGACGGTAGTTGAATAATTGAACGAATAAAGAGCGTCATCTCATAAGAGAAGGAGGGAAAAATCCTCCACAAAATCACAAGGATAAATCCCTTAGTAAGTCGTGGTTATGGGTGATTTCACTCTGTCTACACGATGATGCTGTCCCTGTGTATTAACAACAACAGCCTCCAATATATATATATATATATATGTGTGTGTGTGTGTGTGTGTGTGTGTGTGTGTGTGTGTGCCTAATCTCTCCACATGAGCAGAATACAACACAAGATAAATTTAAAGTGGAGTTTATCAGGCTTGAATTCAAGGTTTTCATTCCCTAGACCGATTGCCATACTAAGTTTAAAAAGCACAGACTGCCCTACTATTTTACCCATATCTAGAGAATAGTTTGATCCATACCTTTCACAAGGGTATAAGCGCTATGTGAACTGTAACCAGCCTCGTTCGGTGTTTGAACTCGGGCCACCGTGTCCATTTCCTTCAACGGTAACCATTACACCATGGACATCTCCATTTACCGACTCCTCTGTACAAAAAGGATGCGACACAATGTCTATTTTTTGACAGGTTTGAATTCAGAGTTTTTCTTCTTCTAGACCGGTTGCCATACCAAGGTTAAAGAGCCTAGTATGCCCTTCTATTTACCCAGAGCACGAGGGAGAATAGTTGGATTCTCACCTATATATATATGTATATATTTGTGTGTGTGTGTGTATATATATATATATTATTGTGTGTGTGTGTGTGTGTGTGTGTATATATATATATATACATATGTGTGCGTGTATATATATATATATATATATATATGTGTGTGTGTGTGTGTGTATGTGTGTGTGTGTGTCTATAATGTAAAGTAAAGTAAAGTTAGCGACCATAGTCGAGGGTGACCCGAAGGCTCCCTTTTCGATAGCTACAACACCAAGGTGTAGGGGAGGGCGCTACTCCATTCCCTGGATTGCTCCACTTTACCCTTGAACCGTACCTTATAATGCTGAGTGTTAGGCAAGGTGGTATCAAGTTCCATTTTTAAAGTCTTTGGTATGACTCGAACTGGGATTGAACCCAGATCTCCCGGGCCATTGGCGAACACTCATTTATTTATTTATTTGTGTGTGCATATATATATATATATATATAATTACTGAATTTATTCTTGTTACTGATAACGCTAAGAACATCTGCTAATTTTGAGTAATTCCTCTAAATCCTCAGATGTACTTTTTTTTCACTGATGAATAAATTGTAGAGACTAATTACAACTTATGTTCTCTCCTTAACTTGATTAAAGAGACACGGGAGAGACATTTTTAATTTTAGCTTGAACTAGTCGACTCGTGAAAACGTTGGCTTCTTTACGTAACAGAGGTCCATGATGATACTGATGCTTTGATTTAAAAATCAGTTAAGATTCTAAAAAGCATTTTATAATTAACAGAGATCCATGATGATATTAATGCTTCTATTTAGGAAGAAGTGATGGATTCTTATTTGCATTTCATATTTAACTGCGGTCCATGATACTGATGCTTCTGTTTCGGAAGAGAGTGATTCTAATTAATATTTTCTAGTTATCTCCGACATAACGCATCGGTTTAGAAATTAGTAAACGATTCCAAAAAACATTTTATAATTAACAGCGCTCCATAATTATATTGATACTTCTATTGAGAAAGGAGTGAAGAATTCTAATTAGCATTTCATGGATAACAGAGGTCCATGATAACACAGATGCTTCTATTTCGGAAGGGGTAAAGGATTCCGACATATTTGGGTGATTTACAAAATGACATCGAGCGTGAATGCAAACCTTCAAAGATAATAATTCAGTTTCACTTTGAACAGGAAATTACTTTATTCTCTTAGAATGTGGCTTTGAACTTTTTTATTTTTTTTTAAATTTTGTCACGAAATTGTCTTTGATATTTTCAATAGCAATTCAAACAACTTGTTTCATTTTATCGCTTTCCTCTCCTTCTCCTTCTCCCCAAGTCTCTCTCATATTTCTTTCTGCTTCACTTTCTAGCTGACACTTCTTCCTCTTCTTCTTCTTCTTCTTCTTCTTCTTCTTCTTCTTCTTCTTTCCCGTTCACTCGCTACCACTCTTTCTAGTGCCTACTTCCTCTCTTACTCTTTCTACCTTTATCATTTAACTTCTCCCTCGCTTTCTGTCTTTTACTCTCTCTTGCTTCTTTTTCACTTGATATTCTTTCCTTCCATTCTTACCATTTTTTTCTTTTTCTTTTCATTTTCTTTTGTGTTCTCCTACTTCTTTTTTCTTGCCCTTTCTCCCACTATCTTATTCCTCTCGATTTCTTTCCTAATAGATAGTTATTTTATATCATTTCATTTTATTTTATCATAATGTATTAGTTCCTTTACAAAGTAATTTAACTTCTAATTATATCCTCTCTTTCTTTCTTCCTCTCTCTAACTTCCTTACACACTCTCT
>OY757914.1:96401398-96431398 GCA_963585895.1 Sepioteuthis lessoniana | reverse complement strand
CGCTTGCCTATTTCTTGAATATTGACATTCTAAATTCATAGGTAAAGTTGGCAACCGTAGTGGTGGGCCACTAGAAGGTTCCCTTTTGAATAGCTACTACACCGAGGTGTAGGGGAGGGCTCTACTCCTTTCCTTGGATTGCTCCACTTTACCCTTGATACGTACCTTATATTGGTGAGTGTTAAGCAAGGAGATAACAAGTACCATTTTTAAAGTCTTTGGTAAGACGCCACCTGGGATTGAACCCAGGTCTCCCGGACCATTAGCAAACACCCCACCCACTAGGCCAATGAACCGGTTAACAAACAGTACAGCTCTCGTGAGATGGCATATTACGTATACATCCATAGAATAATGACTTTTAAAAAATTACGAATAGACTACTAAACAATTTTTTTCCTTTTAATATTGTTCTACTTACTCCTCCATACCTCATTTTATTTTACATTTATTTCCATTTGTTGGGGGTCACAATTTTAGTTTTTAAATTGATGCGATATTTTTATAGTATTTTAAATGAACTATATTCAAATGACTTATTTTAAAGCAATACATACTTATATATATATATATATATATATATAATCACTTATTTTAAAGTAGTACCTATTTGTAATATATACATACATACATACATACATACATACACATATATATATATATATATATAATTACATATTTCAAAGTTATAGATATATTGGGAAATATGTAACTATTTCAGAAATGAACGAGCCAATGTAACATAGTCGCATAATCATAAAGTCAGAGAATGTAATAAGATAGAGCTTTTTATGAAAGTTTTGCATGCGAAATTCCTCCGGATATATTGGATTTCAATGCACATCAAACTGAAGACGCTTTCTCCTTTATTTAATTCCCTTATCTATTCTAAATTAATATCAAATGCACAACTGGTGCCCCGAAAGTGATGTCTATCATTGATTTCAACTTCAACAGAAACAGGGAACACGATAACACTATTGGATAGAGCAAGACCTTTTTTCTACCAAGCAAATACAACTTTTCTCTGAGATTCTTCGCGGTGTAGTGGTTAACATGCTGGACCGCAATATCTTATGCGAGCGAGTTCAAATTCCAGTCGAGCATTAACGTTTATTTTCTGCCAAATACTCTTTGGAAAGGTATGAGCATCTTTTTTCCATATCTGTGGGTTAAATAATAGCACTACTGATCTTCAAAAAGGATGGCTTTGGCATTAAATAACCCAAAAAGGTTGATATGACATTTAAAAACTCAAAACAACAACTTTTCTAAATTGTTAATATCATTAGCTATGCAGTTTGACCAGCGATGAACAAAAGCCGGCAAGCCTCTCCCCAGGAAAAAAAAGTTGCATCAACAAAAGCGAGTCCCTTTATCACAGCAATGTCGTTGTCAGGAAAATGTTTTCCACATAGTCCTTCTTTCATCGGCCCATTTTATGTAGAAGAGGTGATCGAGGTGCTCTTCATTTTGTGGGTTTCCCGCTCCGTTTAACGTGGCTTGTCATTTATATAGCTGTGGGCAATGCAGAAACCAATTATTCATCGCCCTTGTATTACCGCTAGATGGACTTTGTGGTAAACGAGATATTTTCCCTCCAAAATATTTTTAATGTTTTTTCATTTCATTCTATTTATTGGGTTATTAATGAACCTATTTAAATGTAACTTGGTGAGTTGATCTGTCTATTGAGCAAGTCTCATTGTTTTGTGCCAAGTGGTAATTTTTTAAAAATCTAAATTGATCTGAAACTCTAAATTTAAATCACTAAAACGTCTTCAACGTTTACTTAATTCCTTTATCGTCTCTAAATATGCTCAACATACCGAAAATATCTGGTTAAGTATTTTCCCCATGAGTAACGGGTTTAGGGTTATGACATGCGTCCGTCTCGTGAAGCCCCATATACACGTCTGGATCTCGGTATAGGTTATATTAGGAGACCAACAATTTCCTTTGCTGCCGGTCTCCTCTCGTCACATCACCGATGTTACACAATGGAAAGGTTGGGCGCACTTCAGTTTTTCATTAATGACGTTGCTAGAGATGCCAGAACAAAGCGGAACACATTTATGGAATTGGGCTTAACTATTCAATGTCTTGGTTTTAAAATCAATTTTCCTTTCCTAGACCTGTCGTCCAATCAAGGCTAGAGAGTCTGTCCTATTTTTTTCGTCAATAACCACTACACTTCCAATGCTGCCATATTATTTTACTCTTTTAAGAGTTTTTCATACCAGCGTTAACTGATAGTTTTTCACCGGAGTCTTGAGTGACAGCAAGTCTCTAGGACTCTTCTTAGTATTCTGGTCGATCACGACAATGCTGTAGTTTGGATGGTCTCCACTTGTCTTCTTATTTCAAAGTCCTCCATTCCCTGTACCAATCCTTTGGTGACTGTACCAAACGCGCCAATCACAATTGGTACTTCCGTCACTTTCATATTCCATTGTTTTGTTGGGTTTTTTTCAGTTCTGTGGCAAGGTCTAGGTACTTATCTCTCTTTTCCTTTTCTTTGAGTTTTACATTGTGGTCGGCCGGGACGGAAAAGTTTACAATTCGGCGGGTTCTTACTTTCTTTTTCTTCTTTTTTTTTTTTTTTTTTTTTTTTTTGCTATCACTAGGTCTGGTCGTCTGGCCGAGATAAGGTGATCTGTTTATATTTCAAAATCCCAGGGAATTGTGTGTGTCATTTTCTTGAATAGATTCTGGGTTGGGCATATACCATTTGTTCGTATGGTTAAATTTAAACTTTTTGCAAAATTCCCTTGCTCATCCAGGCGTGTCTAGTCTTCTACTCTTTTTGCGCTAATTCTCTGCATTCGCTTATTATGTGATTGATTGTTTCGTCTCAATCACTGCATGATCTACATCTGTTATTTTATTGCGTCATGTTATCCTTATAGAGTTGTTTTGTGCTGCTTTTTCGGTTATTTTTGTTCAGTTGGTGTTTGTGTTGTCTCTATTGTTTCTAGTCACTGTAATCAGTCTTCCTCGACGCTTTTTTATGTAGACTTCTAATCAGTCTTCCTCGATGCTTTTTTTATGTAGACTTCTAATCAGTCTTCCCAGGCGCTTTTTTATGTAGACTTCTAATCAGTCTTCCTCGACGCTTTTTTATGTAGACTTCTAATCAGTCTTCCCAGGCGCTTTTTTATGTAGTCTTCTAATCATTCTTACACAGCGCTTTTGTATGTAGTTTTCTAACCAGTCTTCCTCGGAGCTTTTTTATGTAATCGTCTATCTAGTCTTTCTCCGCGCTTTTTTATGTAGACTTCTAATCAGTCTTTCTCCGCGCTTTTTTATATAGTATTCTAATCAGTCTTCCTCGGCGCTTATCTATTTATTTATTATTTACTCCTTTAGAGTTTTCCACATCAGCGTTAGCTGATGGTCTTTCACTGGAGTTTGAGTGACAGCAAGTCTCCTGGACGCTTCTCAGTATTCTGGCCGTTCTTAATAATGCTGTTGTTTGGATGGTCTCCACTCGGCCGCCAACTTCCAATATTATATTATTATTATTATTACTATCATTTATTATTATTATTATTTGCAGGTTTTTCTAACTAGTTCCAACTGGTGGTTTTTATTCCAGTGACAGCAAATCCTATCAAGTCTCTCGAAGTCGCAAATAATAATAATAATAATCCCAGCTGATTTTACCAGGACTGTGGTCTGGGTAGTGTATATTCTTCCTCTGGTCTGTCATTCCGTCAGTACCTTTTCAAAGACCTTGATCACTTTTCTAAAAGTGGGAGTGTCTTCGTGGTGTAATGGTTAAAGCGATGGACTGAGGAATTGTAGTAAGCGAGTTCGTAGTCCAGTCGCGCTATTACGTTCAATTTCGGGCAAATACCCTTGGGAAAGGTATGAACCCCGTTATCCTCCCAGCTATAGGTTAAATAGTACCACTACTGTTTTTCTAGGAGAATAGCTTTGGCATTAAATAACCTACTAAAGGTTGATATGCCATGAAACAAAGAAACTAAACCAAACTAAACGTTTCTATGAGGCTCTCAGGCAAATTCCAGATATTTGTGTATATTTTCGTTTTCTTTTATATTTACTTTAATACCGGACATTGGCCTAGCGGTTAGAGTGTTCGCCAATCGCCCGGGAGACCTGGGTTCAATCCCAGGTCGAGTCATACCAAAGACTCAAAAAATGGTACTTGATGCCTCCTTGCTTAACACTCAGCTTTATAAGGTACGGATCAAGGGTAAAGTGGAGCAATCCAGGGAAAGGAGTAGCGCCCTCCCCTACACCTTGGTGTAGTAAGCTATCGAAAAGGGAGCCTTCGGGTCACCCTCGACTATGGTCGCCTACTTTACTTTTTTAATACCTGAACGGTATCATCCACAAACGAGTTTCTTTTTTTCCTCTTGTTATACTCGATTTGGTTTTCTGGCCGGGATTGAGTGATCTGTTTGTACTTCAGATTTTTTGAGTTTCATTTTCATGAACAGGTGTTTATACAATTTGTTAGCAAGGCCAAATTTTAGTTACTTTTTGTTACTTAGACCCCAGTAAATTAGCGAATGCGAAAAGTTATATCATGAAAAGGAAGTGTTTAACAGATGTTGAAAAAGAGAATAAAGAGCAGGTGGTTCTTAATATCCAATGAAATGAAAGTTAGCACTTGAGATAAACGCAGTTAATAATGAAAAAGATAATACATTAAAACAATCAAGCAATGATTGTATGAAAACTCCAGCCACAATAAATGAATGCTACAAATTAAAGAATAGCCAAACTCAAATATAAAACCTGGACTGCACAGAAAGTAAGATCGAAACCCACTATATTCAATAAAATTTAATCATAGAATTCACTAAGGTAACTAATACTGATATGAAAGACAGAGCTTCTCTAAAAAAAATAAAAAATGACAAAAACAACCTCCGCAAATTCTGCGAAATTGGAAAAGAAATAAGAAATGTAAAAGAAACCACCATACTTGAAGAATCGAAAGCATTTTTGAGTAATATATGGAACCATAGAAAATAATTAAATATAAAATCAAAGTTATTGAAAATAGGAAATACATTTATAAAAATAACGAACCACAAATATACGATGATATTGCAGTAGAAGAGATTAGAAATACACTTAAACGCAAACAGCAAAGAAAGTCACCTGGAATAGAAAAAAACAATAATATACATGAAAAATGAAATCAAAACCTTTGTTTCCACCACCTATCCTCTACACATCAATTAATGACGAATCTTAAATCATTAAAGAACCTGACAGGTTAACAGAAAGAGTAAGATGCCTACTACAAAAAACTAACACAAAAAACTACCGACCAATCACATGTCTTCCCACAACGTATAAAATGATAACATCGATTCTAAAGGTGAGGACTGTCAAATTCATAGAAGATAAGATTACCTTTCCTCTTGAACAAAAAAAAAAAATACAAAAACGAATGATATGGCTGCAAAGATCAGCTCCTCATAAACCAGACAGTCATGGAAAATTGTCGATTCAATATCTAAGTATGTCTTGGATAGACCAGAAAAAGCTTTTGATAGCGTACATTTCCAATAGATTCTAAAAGTTCTAAAAATTTTAAGGATTTCTCCAGCTATAATAATATTCCCAAAATGCAATATGGAAAGGGGCATACTAACCTTAGATTAATCCATAAAAAAGGCATGCTCAAAACGAATAATATGAACATTAACAATGGAATCTTCCAAAGAGACTCATTTTCTCCTCCGATGAAGAGAGTTATTCAAGCAATACAAAAAAGAAGAGAAAATGAGTCTTTTCGAACTTCGATCGCGCTATTACGTTCACTTTCGGCCAAATATCCTTGGGAAAGGTATGAACCGCCTTATCCTCCCAGCTATGGGGGAAATAGTACCACTGTTCATTTAGAAGGATTGATTTTGCTTTAAATAACCTACAAAGGATGATATGCCATTAAACAAAGAAACCAAACCATTTTTTTTAATTTTTGCGCAGTCTACATATAATCCGTCCTTCATAATGTTTTCCTGTTAGTTTCTAGTTGGCAGGCTATGGTACTATGCTAATGAGAAGAAAAAACCCAGTCGTCTCGTGGATTTTACTGTCACAGCTGGCCACAGAGTAAAAATAAAAGAAAGTGAATAGATTAATAAATACTTGGACATTGCCAGAGAACTTAGAAAACACTGTGGAACATGCGAGTCACGGTGATACCAATGGTAGTCAGTGAACTTGGAATGGTCCCCAAAGGTTTGGAAAGGGGAACAGTTGGAAATCAGAGAAAGAATCGACACCATTTTTTTTAGATGAGACAGACTATTCAGAAGAGTCTTGGCGACCTGAAGAGACTTGCTGTCACTCAAACTCCAATAAAAACCCACTAGCCCACGCTGGTGTGAAAAACTCGCATGGAGTAAAGTAATAATAATAATAATATATTCAATTCCATATCAATGATTCACCAACCGTCTTGTGACGTGTCATATATTTGCATGTTGTCTTCTACTCCCAACTGATCTGCCCATTTACCGTGCTTCTCCAGACAGCTTTCCTGCCGCGGGAATTCAAAGTCGCTATAGGACAGTCACGCATTTCGTTTGATGAATGACGATTTGATTTTTTTTTTCTTTCTCTAACTGATCTGCGTGAAACAGCCGAAAATCAATGTCGTTTATAATGATTATTTTACTAAGCTCTTTTTTGACTGGCACTGCGACCTTAGCTTGCGCCAAGTACCTGCTGTTATTAAGCGGTCACTCATCTAACGATTGAGTATACTCATCACAACTCAAAACCTGAACGAGGCTGTTTGCATTCTCTTCGCGCTATTGCCCTTGGGAAAGGCATGAATCCATCAGTTCTCCTCCCGGCTATGGATAAATTGTAGAACAGACTGGATTCTTTAGCCTTGGTTAGGTAAGCAGTCTAGGAGAAAGAAAACTCTGACCTCAAATCAGCTTTATTCTGTTTAAAAGTTATTAATGTCTCACATTCTGGTGATGTCGGTTTTAGGGAAATATATCATACTCATCACTAATTTGCTGATCTGGGGTAAAATGGTACTTTCATCGTGACTTTAGCCTAAATCATAAAGACAGAAAATATTTTTAAAAAGCTAAATATAGTTTAGATTTAGCACAAGATCACAAAAGTGGGATACCGATTAAGTGTTGAAGCACCTACTCTGTAAGACTACCAAAGTTTGGCTTGGTTTGGTTGTGTTTTATGGCATGTCAACTCTTGTGGATTATTTTATGCCAAGTCCTGTTTATATATATATATATATATATATATATATATATATATATATATATATAATTTGAAAGTAAATAGTTTGCGGGTAACATTATTTTTAAACGAGTCAGGGCTCATTTGTTTGCATATCGTTAAATAGTTTCAAGTATTCCTATTTAACATAAGTAATTCTATTTATCAAGTATTCTCATCAAATATAAACAATTTGCCCACAGCTGTATGGTTTCAAATAACAAACAACAATAGTAATCCATCATCATCATCATCATCATGTCGTGCCGCCAGCACGGATATCCCTGACCCTCTCTCGCCACTCCTACCTATCATTCATCGCTTTCGGCAGGTCCTCAGGGCTACATTCCGTATCCTCACAGAGCTGTTGTATGTAGGTTCGAGCTGGTCGCCCTGTTTTTGCTCGGACATATGAGGGGGTCCATAGGAGTACATCACTTATGAGCTCGTCCATACCTCTCCAGCGGTGTCCTGCATTTCTGGATCGTCTAACTTTGATAGTTTTCGTGATGGGGGTAGGTGGCCGTGCATTGTGGGGTGTTGCCGCTGGGACTTGTTCAAAATTGCTTGCAGCATTCTTGTGTAGTTGCCGTCAAACTTTTTCTCCATCCGTTTGGTTAGCGTCCATGTAATACATCCATATAGCAGTATCGACACGACCGCTGCTTGGAAGAAACTGTGTTTCATTTTATCAGTCAGGTTTGACTTCCATATGACTTCTCTATCAATGGCTATCCATGCCTTTGTTAGTCGCGTGTCGATGTCCTTTTCGGTTAATGAGACACTGCTTCCTAGGTAGGTGAACTTGTCTACTAGTTTCAGAGGGGTTCCATCTAGTGTGGAAATGTTACCTGTTTGATTAAAGTACATGTATTCCGTTTTGTGTTCATTGACATGGAGGCCAATGCCTGCGGCGGCTCGTTCCAAACTATGCAATAGAGTTCGGCTTGGGCGGGTGCATTTGCCAGAATCGATATGTCATCGGTGTAGTCGGCGTCGGTAATTGTTTTTGCGAGGCGCCTTCTGCTTCTTTTCTTTGTCAGCTCGAAGCCGTTTTCTTTGATTTTATCAATCGATGTTCTAACCACTTAGTCTAGACAGATGATAAAGAGGTATGGAGCTAGTGTGTCCCCTTTCAGTACTTCTGCTACAATGTCGAAATAGTCTGTGTTTCCATCCATTTGGTATGCTGTATGCTAGTAGAATTTGTTCCATCTTCCCTCTGTGAATGGAATCGAAGGCCTTGGTGAAGTCGATAAATAGGATTGTCGACTGTAGGTTTTTTGCCCGTACGCCTTCAAGGATTCTACGGATAGTCAATATTTGTGAGGTCGTGGATCTATTTCTTCGGAAGTCATTTTGGTTCTTCCTAAGAATGTTGTCAATTTTGGGTTCTATGCGGTTTCGTAGTAGGGCATTGTATATTTTGGCAGCTATGGATGTAAGTGTTATACCTCGGTAGTTCTTGGCTAATCCGAGGTCGCCCTTTTTAGGGAAAGGGAGGATGCATCCCTTCATCACGAGAATTATTAGTAAGCAATTAGACATTAAACAAGAACCGTTTACTCTAGAAGAACTCGACTTAGTACTTAGAAAGATTAAAAATAGGAAAGCCACAGGGCTTGATGAAATTCCCCCAGAAGTATGGAAGACCAGACAATTCGAAAACATACTGCTCCGACACAGTTTATAATCAAAATCCGATTGACAGTAATCCATAGTAAATGATTAAACAATTCTATTCAATCCATAAAAAGGACCCAAACAAGTACAACCTCATCGATTAGACAGTGTGTTTCCATATTACATAATAATCCTTAGTAAAGGATTAAACAGTTCTATCTAATCCATAAAAAGGACCCAAACAAGAACTACCTCATTGATTAGACAGTGTGTTTTCATATTACATAGTAATCTTTAGTAAAAAAAATTAAACAATTCTATTTAACCCATAGATAGGACCCAAACAAGTACTACCTCATTGATTAGACAGTGCGTTTTCGTATCACAGAGATTGCGGAGGCGGAGCAAAAACACCCTTGAACACGTGTTTAAGTGGTCCTAGCATTCGACCTTTCGGTTTTTGAAAGGTTATTTAAATGTACTGAGTTTCCTTGTCAAAAGTTACATCAGGAGTGGTTATACAGCAAGCGATATGCCTTCAACCAGTTGTCGCACCTGTAAACTCCTCAAAACTTTGATACACTCAACATAGTTTCTTCAGAGACCTTTGCTTGAATTCGCAAATTTAATGAGAAGAATAACCTTATCCAAAATCTTGTTTTTAATATGCTTTTCATTTTATCAAAATTATTTCTTCTAGTTTGAAAAAAATTTTTTCCTTTCTTTTTAATGAATTTTGAATGCCACCGGAAATCTTCGTTGTGTCATATTTGAAGTATCTCGCGGGTCTAGCCGCACTGAAAGGTTGTGATACAACGAAACAGTCTATTTGTGGATAACAATATATATATATATATATATATATATAGTCATCCACAGACAGATCTGTTTCGTTCCATCAGAACTCATCAGTGTGGCTAGACAGTATCTCCCCGTAGCTGGGATAGAAACCCGGTTGACTCAAACGCCAAGCCAAAGCTTCTAACCATTTAGCTACGAGGAGATATTAGCTACGAAGTACATTTTAAACGGTTATGAATCACAATTAATATTGTTTACATCCATCCGTTCAAACGGCCGCCGAGATCTCAATTCAAATACGAAGAGACTTGCAAAGGCGCTAATGGCAACACGATTACTTCTTCGCTTGAGAACTCGACCCTACGGGGGTAGGGGAGTATATATCTAAGAACTTATATATATATATATATATATATATAAGTTCTTATAGAAAATTAATAAGATTTGACACATTTGTACAAAAAAGAAATGTTTCTTTGATAAAAAAAATGTTATACCTAACAACGCAGTGTTATTCGGCTCTTATATATATATATATATATATATGATGGATTCTCCCGTCGGTTTTGACGTATGATAGCCATAAATCTCTCGTCGGTTGTCATGCCTGTGCCTTATATAATATTTCAAACCAGCCACAGACTTGCATGTAAGTCTGCAGGTAATGTATGCAAGAGAACTATCATATGAAGTAGCTGCTATGACCGATTGAGTTGGTTAGTTGTTTCGTTGTTTAGATTTTATGGCATATCAACATTTGTAGGTTATTTAAAAGCAAAATCCACTTTTACACAAATAATCAGTTCTATTTCAAATAATTCAGTTTAGCATGAGTACACAGTTTAATTGTCAAAAACATTTCTATTTTAAGCAATTCAGTTTAGTCAAACAGTTCTATTTCAAACAATTCAGTTTAGCGTAAGTACATTTTCAATATCAAAATCAGTTATCTTTCAGACAATTCAGTTTTGCATAAGTACACAATCTAGTTCTATTTGACCCATGGAGAGGACTGTATCAGGTGTTACCACTCCGGGTCAGAGTGTACCTGGGAGCGATGGCAATAAAGGGGTACTCCGCATTTACTAAAGTTCCAGCATTAGAGCAGCCTCGTTGGGAGATCTTACGCCTCTGCAGAGTCACAGAGTTACAGTCGGTGTATTCTGCAGCCCCAGCCAACTAGGTAAGATCAATCTAGTTTTCGCTTCCTTCCTAAATACTTTGAGATGCTGGTAATGGTTTTGTCAATGTTCTGGGTGTCTTCATAGCATTTTCCTCTCCAAACGTAACGAATTGAAGCGACTTGCTCGAATATAATAACAGGTATGCCCAGGGCTACAAGATTCTTTTTTTTACTTGTTCCAGTACTTGAGATTCTGCCGTCCAACATTTCTCTTTCTTTTTCTGTCATGTGGAAAAGGATCTTTGGAATTTTGTTGTCTCTCATTCGGATAATATGTCTTGCCCATTTCAATTCCGATTGCGGAGAAGGTCTTTATACTGCACTTAGTAAAGAGATCAGTGTTTGAAATTCTGTCTTGCCGTGGGTATCTATAAATCAGAAGGCAACTCATGTGAAAGATAAAAAAAGATCGGTATTTGAAATTCTGTCTTGCCGAGAGTATCTATAAATCAAGAGAAGGCAATTCATGTGAAAGGCATCCAGCTGGTCAATCTGTGTTCGATAGGGCATCCAGGCATCCGATCCATCTAGGAGAGTGGTGAGTCCACTGTTCTTATTGATCATAATCTTTGTCTCCAGTTTACTTCTCCTTGTATATATATATATATATATATATATATATGTGTGTGTGTGTGTGTGTGTGTGTGTGTGTGTGTGTGTGTGTGTGTGTGTGTGTGTGCACGTGCCTCTAATGATCAAATAAAGCAATTTCGAAAGGAAATGCACCAAGAAAAAATTGTCGCCACGCAGCCGATTACAAAAGAAGAATAGAGTTCTTTAACGGAAAATAATGAACCATGTATGAGGTATCTCACTATCACAGATGAATGACCCCCCCAAAAAATTCTCGAAAATTTGCAAAAGTTTCTTTTCTTTCTTTTAACAGACTATTATCTGCGAAAGTGGCTAAATCAGTTGTAAATATCAAGTAACTAATTATTACGTGTCGTTGGCTCAAGTTTACAGGTGTCTATATTGTCAGTGACTCTTCTGACCTCAATTTACTTTTCCATTTGTTTTTCTCTAAATTTCGTCATATGGTACGTAGTGCATTCAATAGGTTTCCAGCCTTTTTTTGCACAGGCATTTAAAATGTTGGAAGATTCTTATCGTAGACTCTTGAAAATGTTATTGCAATACATCGTATGAGATGAAAGTCCAATTTTTATGATTCCAGGTTCAAATGAACAGCTACAGCAGGAATTGGAATACACCCTACTAATGCCTGATTGTCAAGACTGGTGAATTTCAAAAATTCAATCTGGATGTGAGGAAGAACGATATGCAATAAAATTCTGTTTTAAACTTGCAAAAAATGCTACAGAAACGTATGGAATGCTTCAGACTGCTTTTAGACCATCCTGCATAAATCGAGCATCAGTTTTTGAGTGGCATAAGAGATTCAAGGAAGGCAGGGAATCTGTGAGGGATGATGAGAGGTGTGGGAGGAGTAAGGAAGTCAATGCACCAGAGTTGATTGGCCCAAGGGTTAGTGTTAGGGTTACTATGTTGAGGTTTTAAGGGAGTTCAAGAAGAGATTCCGTCGGAAGAGGCCAGCACTCTTCAAATCGGGTCAGTGGCATTTCCACCAGGACAATACACCAGTCCACAACTCCATCCTTGTCATAGACTATTTGACCAAGATGGGCATCAAGACAGTTCCTCAGCCTCCCTATAGACCAGACTTTGCTCCCTGTGACTTTTGGTTATTCCCAAGGCTCAGAGGCTGTCGTTATGAGACAATTGAAGTGATGAAAGAGGCTGTGACGAAGGTCATTGACACGCTCACACAAGATAACTTCCATGGGCCTTTGAGAAGTTGTTGGAACGTTACAACAAGTGCATTGCAACCGGAGGAGATTACTTCGAAGGGGACTAGTTTTATGGGTGTACTATCAATAAAAGTGCCCATGCGAAAAAAGTCTGGAAACTTATTTAATGATCCTCGTAGCTGAGTAAATCCAACAAATAAGCTAACTATGGATAAAATAGTATCACAACTGTTCTTCTAAAAAAATGATCTTGGTATTAGATAACACACCAAGGTTGATATGCCTTTAAACAAAGTAACGAAGCCAAACCAAAATACAAAGAAAGTTAAGATAACAAAACACTACTGCAGATAAAGAAGAGAAATGTTTTCCTTTTGAAACAAGGTATCAGCAGCGTCTTTGTTCTAAATTAGTAAAATTACGGATGGCGGAAATATCAACTCCAAAATGGCTTCCAGGTAACCCAGCTTTAAATTTAGTAAGGAGATAAGGGATATGTTCATGTGACTTCTTTATGAAGAGCCAGAATTGACAATGGATGTTGAACTATGGAAATGTATATTAGATATGAACAGAAGGCGAAAAACGGAAAGATATCATTTATAAGTTCGAACATTATGGATCAAGATTAGAGAGACTCATTAAAAAAAAAAGAATATGCAGCTATTACTCTTTCTTTTACACAGACAGAAAAAAAATTGTCGAGAATAATAAAAAAATTTCGAAAAAGATTTTAGTTTCAAGACATTTTTCTTTTTTTCTCGTTAATTTTTATTGGATGGTTAGGTTTATTTTCTAGCGGCATATCTTTATGGGTTATTTGATGCCGAAATTCAATTCTTTTGTTTATGCTTTAATTGAAATAACAATATTTACAACGTTCTATTGTTTTGTTTTGTTTTGTTTTTATTTATTTGTTTGTTTTTGGTTGTTTTTGTTTTGTTTTGTTTTTTTCTTAATTGTACTTTTTTGTGTGTCATTTTTTGCACACATTTGTGTGGTTTCAAGTATTCCTATCAAATACAAAGAACTTATTCCCGAATTTATGATTTAAAGTAATTATTCTTATTTAATATCATTTATTTGCTCACGGTTATTTTATCTAACATCAATAACTTACAAGCAATTATATGCTTTCAAGTAACTTATAATAATAATAATAATAATAATAATAATAATAATAATAATAATAATAATAATAATACAAACGGATCACTTGATCCCGGCCAGATGACCAGACCTCATAATAATCAACAAAAAAAGAAAATTTGTAAAATTGTCGATTTTGCGGTCCCGACGGACCACAGAATAAATCTGAAAAAGTGAAAAGAAAGATAAGTACCTCGAACTTGCTAGAGAATTGAAAAAGCTGTGGAACATGAAAGTAACGATTGTGCCAATTGTGATTGGTGCGTTAGGCACAATAACTAAAGGATTATTACAAGGCGTGGAAGACTTGGAAATTGGCGGACGGGTAGAGACTATCCAAACGACAGCATTGCTAAGAACGGCCAGAATCCTGAGACGAGTCCTGGAGACTTGAGGAGACTTGCTGTCACTCAAACTCCAGTGTAAAACCATCAGCTAATACTGATGTGAAAAACTCTAAAAGAGTATATAATAATAATAATAATAATCCTTAGTAAGCACTTACAGCTTCAAGTAACTATTCTTAATACAAATAATTTGTGTACGGTCAGATTGTTTTATGTATTCCTATTATAACATTAATATGATTTTATTCAATAATAATCATTTGTTTGCGCACAGCTTTATGGAAAACAAATGTCGAGTTTTCACAATTGATTTTGACGGCATGTCAACCCGTCTACAGTTATTTTATGTCAAGAGGTTAGGTAATCCCGTTTATTGTACCTTAATAATTACTTTTGTTTATTAGTTGTTTCTAGCAATTTTCCATGCACAATTATATATGAAGTATTTCTATCTAATACAAATAATTTGCACACATGAACGACCAAGAATTCCTAACTAATACTAATAATCTGCACACAAGTACCTGGTTCCAAGTAATTATTTCAACTAAATACAAAGCATTTGCTTGCACAGTTATATGGTTTCCCGAAAATGATAATTATAATCCTTAATAAACAATTACAGCTTCAAGTTAATTCTTATAATTTACAGTTATAGGGGATCAAGTATACAATTTTCAAGCAGATCTATTTGACACATGGGTATGAGACCCTAACGGTCAGAGTGGGCCTGGGAGTAAAGACAGTGAAAGGGTACGTCCCACTCCCCTGAGCTCTACAACTCGAACCTCACTACGGATACGTTTAATATCATACAGAGGACACCGTTTTTATTGGAGTATATTTCATATTTGAATTGCGCAGCACTACAGCAACAATAGCCGCCAATGATACCACAAACCTTTTAAAAATTTGAAGTATTCGAAAAATGATGTCACATCCTTCTATGTCTTAAGTTTTACTTGATATCATAACCCTGTATTGTGTTGCTTATTGGGAGGGTAGATATTAAATCGAGTCTCTTGTTCACGTGGTGTAATGGTTAAAGCGCTGGACAACAAAACCGTTGTAAGCGAGTTCGAACCCTAGTCGCGCTATTACGTTCACTTTCAGACAAATATCATTGGGAATAATGGTGTTCTACACTAAAAGCCACTTCATAGCACGTACAAGTCATTAGACTAGAGGCCGGTTTTATTGAAGTCGTTTCAGTTTGAGCTAACTGTTGTGTACTGTGTATATACCCTTGTGTTGTCGGCTCAAGAAATTCAACGTAATCTTTTAATTTTCCTTTGGTTGGAATATCATTTAACTTATTTAGTTGAAGTAAGTATAGTTGATTATTTTAGTTTGAGTTGATACATTATTTTTATTTAAATTGTAAAATGGAAACTTTGGGTCTGAAATTCACTTGTACAAAAAGATTTACGTAAGTTTAAAGCTTTAACATTTTTAAATAAAAATTTATTTCATTTTTGACATGTTCACACTTAAAGTTTGTTCAACATTTTTTAATTAGATTTTAAAGAATTATTTATTGATAAAATGCAATTCTTTTTGAGCAAGTTGTGTTATTTTAAGAAGCAAAACAATAAAACATTAAACAAATTTGAACAGAATTTAATTTAGTTTCTTCAAAGACGTTAAGCAAACTATTTTTTATTATGAAATGAATTTTAAAAATATTTTCTTAAATTTAATGTCATTACTTAATTTGATATTTATTTTTATATCGTTAAAAAAACAAAAACATTGATAATGTGGGTGAAAACGTAACATCAACGAAATTAAAGTTTAATTTTCAAAGTTTTTAACCATGATAAAAATTAGCATAAGTCAACATTTTTCTATTAAAAGTTTAAGTTTGAATAATAAATTTGAATAAAATTTTAATAGAGAAAGGTTCGTTAAAATTTCTCTTTTAAAACTTTATCCATCATTTCCATTAAAAGTAAAAAAAAAAAAGCGAATTTCTTCGCGCTTTTGCTTCCAAAGTTAAAGAATAAATGGTTATTTTTACTACATTAGTTACTAAATGGTGAACTGTAATGATCTTACTAATTAGAATTAAAGAAAAATTACATTAATAAATTTTATTACATGGAGTTAATGTCAATATTTTGATTATTTTTTATTAAGTTCTCCTTTAACGTCTTTTGACGTGTTCATTTTTTTTTGTGCTTGTTTTAATGTTTTTCATGAAAAGTTTATTTTAAAAGAATAAATATACCATTTTATTCATCACATTTATTTTATTATTTTTCTGATTTTGTTGTTAAAGGACAAAATGCATTATTTTTACTTTTAGTTGTTTTGCTTTAAGATTTTTAAAAAAAGTTATATTTTATATATATTATATTTATATACTTCATATATATTTTATATATATTTATATTTATATACTTTAAAACGTATTAAAATAACTTAACTAAATGAAAGGTTACTTATGAATGTTTTTAAATTTTATGTAAAGTTTTAAAGATATAAAAAAATTTAATTTCTAGTTTAATGGTACTATGCAACCATTACTATTTTTGTTGCATTAGAAAACAGTTTTATTGTTGATAATTAAACGATTAATGATATTGTGCAAAATCGGCCAATATTCCCCAAACAAAACCATACCCCCGCCTAATATTTTTGAATTAAAAAATGGATTCTCAAGCTGAAGGCAACTCTAAAGAATTTTGTCTTGATTTATTGTTGTGCGTATTTGGGCGGAGTGGGTGGATAAAAGTTGTAATTAAGAGTATAATTAATTTAGCTCCAAAATTTTCCCCTAAATTGAAGTAGTAAGAGAAATATTTGTTAAAGAGGTTTAATCTACCATTTCAGGTATTACTTAATTACAGAAGCCAGCAAAACAAATCTGTGTGTGGTGATATTGATCATCATCATCATCATCATATCGTGCTGGCAGCACGGATATCCCAGACCCTCTCTCGCCACTCCTCCCTATCGTTCATCGCCCTAGGTAGGTCTTCAGGACAACAACCTGTATCCTCACATAGCTGCTGAATATACGTTCGAGCTGGTCGTCCTGCTTTTGCGCGGCCATGTGTGGGGATCCATAAGAGTACATCTCTTATGAGTTCATCTCTGCTTCTCCAGCAGTGTCCTGCATGTCTGGTTCGTCTAACTTGAATAGTTTTCGTGATAGGGGGCAGGTGGCCGTACAGTTGGTGTCTTGTGGGGTGTTGCTGCCAGGACTTGTTCAGGATTGCACGCAGCATTCTTGTGTAATTGCCATCTAGTTTCTTCTCCAGCCGTTTTGTTAGCGTCCATGTAGTGCATCCATATAGCAGTATCGATGTGACCGCTGCCTGGAAGAAACTGCGTTTCATTTTATCGGTTAGGTCTGATTTCCATATAATCGATAGCCTATTGATAGCTGTCCATGCTTTCGTTAACCTCGTTTCGATGTCCTTTTCGGTTGATTCGACGCTGCTTCCTAGGTACGTGAATTTGTCTACTAGTTTAAGTGGGGTTCCTTCTAGAGTGGAGATGTCCCCCGTTTGGTTATAGCACATATATTCCGTTTTGTGTGCATTAACATGGAGGCCTATGCTTGCTGCTGCTCGTTCCAAACTATGCAGAAGTGTTTCGGCTTGGTCAGGTGTATTTGCCAGTATCGCTATGTCATCGGCGTAGTCGGCGTCGGTAATTGTTGTTGCGGGGTATCTTCTGTTTCTTCTCTTCGTCAGTTCGAAGCCATTCTCTTTGATTTTATCAATCGATGTTCTAAGTACGTAGTCTAGACAAATGATAAAGAGGTACGGGGCCAGTGTGTCCCCTTGTAGTACTCCTGCTACAATGTCAAAGTATTCTGTGTCTCCATCCGGTGATCGTACTTTTACTTTAGTGTTTCTATAGAGAATCGTTATTGCCGCTACGGTTTCTTTAGGTATGCCGTACGCTAGTAGGATTTGTTCCATCTTTCCTCTGTGAATGGAGTCGAAAGCCTTGGTAAAGTCGACAAATATTAATGTCGCTTGTAGGTTCTTTGCCCGTACACCTTCAAGGATTCTGCGGATGGTTAATATTTGTGAGGTCATGGATCTATTTCTTCGGAAGCCATTTTGGTTTTTTCTAAGTATGTTGTCGATTTTGGGTTCTATTCGGTTTCGCAGTAGGGCATTTTAGATTTTGGCAGCTATGGATGTAAGTGTTATGCCTCGGTAGTTTTTGGCTAATCCGAGGTCCCCCTTTTTAGGGAAGGGGAGTATGCATCCCTTCATCCATCTATCTATCGGATTTTGATTGTATACTGCGTTGCAGTGTCGGAGCAGTATGTCGTCGAATTGTCTGGTCTTCCATACTTCCGGGGGAATTTCGTCCAGCCCTGCAGCTTTCCAATTTTTAATTTTTCTGAGAACCGAGTCGAGTTCTTCTTGTGTGAACGGTCCTAGTTTAATGTCTAATTGTTTGCTAATTATTCTGGTGATTGGTTCATGCGTTATTTTTGGTGGGTTTCCAAGTAAGTTTTCGAAGTGCTGTTTCCACAGTTTTATTCTTTCTTGTTGGTTTGCTGCTTTAAGTTTTGCTTTGGCTGTGTTCTTTCTTCTGCTCACTTCGTTTATTGTTTGTCAGGCTATTCTAGATTGTCTATCTTCCACCGAGTCTCTAATCTTATCTATCTGATTTTGAATGTATTCTGTCTGTTCCTTTATATATATGCCTGCTAATTGATATTGTGCCGTTTTTAGTTTTAAGGCATTTGTGTTTGTTGGGTTTTTTCGATAGTTTTTGGAGGCTGTTTTCACTAGTGCACGTTTTTCTCTCACCGCTAAAGTTTCCCATGGGACTCTATATTTAGTTTTAATTTTTGTTGGAATGTATTTTGCTGCTGCCTCGAGGTGTGCATTGACGAAATTTTCGTATTCGTCGTTTGGTGTACTTTTTTCCGTCTTTTCTTGTAGTGTTTCGAATCTGTTTCTTAATTCTAATACGTATTTATCTCTTACATCTTTGTTGTTTAATAGGGCCCATGAAAAAAAGCAAAGACGAGAGAGAGAGAGAGAGAGAGAGAGAGAGAGAGAGAGAGAGAGAGAGAGAGAGAGAAAGAGCAATGGATAAAATCAGTTCCAAATGCCAATCTAAACGTTACTCACAATACTGTTATTTGTCAACAACATAGGCCTTCAAAATTTGATATCATAGAAGTTCATGGAAAAATACGTCCAAAAAACCACCATCTGTATGGCCAGGTGTGCCAAGTAGTCAAATACCAACACCTTCACCTGTTCAAAGGAATATAAAAAAAAAACCTCCCGTGCTGATAAAAATCAAATTGCTGATGTACGTAATGCCTTTTTAGAATTAGATAAAATTAATTATACAAATTTGAAAGAAAGTTTGCTTAACAACAAAAAAGACTTTTTTTGTCCAGTTGTAGCATTTTCGGATGAAAATATTTTGACTGTTCAATCATCAAAATTTGTTAATGGTATTCCTCTCTTTATGTCGAGAATTTATAACAATTTGCCCTTTGAATCATTTCATTATGGAGTTGGGTGTTATATTAGCAGCCTGTCCAAAAACCGTATAAATACAGTTGATAGTTGGTCGAAACTGAAAGAAATCATCCGATATTTAAATTCTGTGGCTTTTGATCACAAGAAAAATATTCTGATTCAACAACTTTTAGCAATGGCTCCCAAAATGTTTGGGATTTTCAATGATCCTCATTTGCAACATTAGGAAGGATGACGTCAAAAGTTTCAAAACTTAACGAAAAATCTTTTTTGTTATCTATATTTAATACTCTTGATACCAGTCAAAAAGGTCGCATAATTTTCCGTGATGAAGTATATATAAAAAAACGTTGCTATATCATGGCAAACAACTATTTTGTAAATCAGTTGACAATCTATATCTTTTTGCTCAAACAGTATTTGGTACAATGTTGATATGTCTAAATGGGGGTTCAAAATTTCTTACAAAATTGATTCCAATTTCAAAATTAACATCAGCCTTTTTATTTGAACAAATTGAGTTAACATTCCAGGCCATCACATCTGTACCAGTTGATGTAAAGGCTACTATATGTGATAGCAACCGAGTAAATAATTTTTTTTTTAAATTATATCCTACGCTGCCTGAAAAACCTTGGTTAACTGATGATAATAAACATTTGCTTTTTTATTATGTTCATCAGTTGAAAAATATTCACAATTTGTTGCTGAGAGAAAAAACAGGAGAACTAAACTTTTATGGTGATAATGGAGTAAGACGAGCTACAAAGTGGGCATATCGTAAATAGTTATATAGTTTTGAATCTGAAAAACCGGTCAAACTTTTAGATTTAAATGAAATTTTCATTGCTCCAAAGTCAATAGAAAGACAACGGATTTCTACTTGACTCATATAATGCACTTCTCACTCAGTCTGGAATAAGTGTAGATAAGAAGGATACTGCTCTCTTCGGAAACAAGGTTTTGACATGGTGGAAAATTTTAAGTCTCTTCAAATTGATGAATTACGTTATGGTCCTCTACAAGC
The DNA here is from genome assembly GCA_963585895.1 of Sepioteuthis lessoniana. Taxonomy (NCBI): domain Eukaryota; kingdom Metazoa; phylum Mollusca; class Cephalopoda; order Myopsida; family Loliginidae; genus Sepioteuthis; species Sepioteuthis lessoniana. Next base: position 96,410,774 of record OY757914.1, on the reverse strand, counting down.
TGAAATCCGATCTTCATATGACACTCAACTTGATTTTATCATTGAATTTGGTAAAATGGCTCTTAATATGGATGGCAGTCCGGGTAATCGTAAAAGATCATTATCCCTAAGCACTGCTACTGTCATACATCATACTTGCAATGGAATTGTTAGTCTATATCGACACCTTTTAGCAACAAGTCATAAATATGTACTACTTGGGCAATTTTCAACTGACCCATTAGAAAAAGAATTTGGTAAACTTTGCCAAGGATCAGGTGGCACCAATTTTATTAATGTTCAACAGTGTACTGAAAAGCTGCATATTCAGCCGACATCTTTAATTTTAAATCAAAATATAAATATTTATCCAGGTCACCAATGTACATCTTGTGACTATAAACTTTGTGGGGAAAGTTCAGAAATATTTGGCAAGCTGGAAAATTTAGAACCATCTCTTTCTAATGAAATAAAAATGGCTCTTATGTACATAACTGTATATATTACAAGAAATGATAATCAACTCAGGGAATGTGAAACCCATTTTTATTATAAAAGGTATGTAAAATATACTAATTTAACTAATTTAACTGACCGTGGAAAACTAAAAGTTCCTTCTGACCACACTTGCCAATGTTTTGTTTGTTTTTTTTTAGTTTTTTTTGTTTCATCCTTTTTTATACAATAAAGGAAAAGGTTTGCTATAAATCATGAAGTAACATTTTTATGCTTATTTCTGAATTTCATTTTTTTTTTTCAACATCGAGAAAAAGCATGCTTCGATTTTTGCAAATATAGTTCTGAAAACTTTTGCAAACACGACACACCCAGATCAGAAAAAGAACCAGCTCTAAAAGTTTTGAAAATTTCCTAGAATGGTTTTGTTTTATTTTTCTATATTTCTGAGATGATTGATTGTTATATACACATTTCGGCTGATGTCTTCCAGCCTTCTCAGGTTCTGTTTGTCAAACCCAATAACTGTAATGTAAACTTAAACTAAACTCTTCATTCATTCGCAAAGAATAGATTGAAAGAAGGGTTCAGCGACACCTGTAAATAATACATTTCTATTTCAATATTATGGGTATTATATCTTTTACCAGAAATCATAATTATCTCTTTGTGTTGTTTGATAATTATCAGTGTCCATAGCAAAAATACATATTTTCATTTATTTAATTTTAAACACATCCTATTATCCTCAGGTGTGAATCGAAATGTTATTCTAAGTATTTAAAAAAATGGTTGGCTTAATTTTCTTGTAAAACTTCTGAAAATCATACATTTTTCAATAGACATCCAGTTCTGGCTCTCAGTTGCGCCATGTGTTGGCCTGTAGTATAGAACGCCATGGTATGAACCCCGTATGCTCCCAGCTATTGGTTAAACAGTACCACTACTGTTCTTCTAGAAGGATGGATTTGGCATTGAATAACCCCCAGAAGGTTGATATGCCATTAAACAACAAAAACAAAACAAGTCAAGTCTCCACTCATTAATAATCAATATTGGTAATATATAGAATAAGTTCTCAAGATTGGTGATGAAGAATATGTAGAGCTTAGTTTCAATGTAGATATATTTGTGTGTGTATTGGGTTTGGTTTGGTTTCTCTGTTTAATGGTACATCAACCTTCCTAGATTATTTAATGACAAAACCAACCTTGTAAAAAACACTGATTAAAGACAAGCTACCCACACACAATGAAACATTTAATATTTATATAATTTAGATACATCTAATATTGCAAATAACACACAAAGGTATTCCAAAAAATAAAATATGCACACATTGTTCTATGACTAAGCAGTATGTAAAAGATGTAAAAAAACGGAAACGGGTTTACTTGCATTGTATATTGACCTTCGACCCGGCCAAACATGCCATTCCAAGGTGATGCACCGGAAGGAAGTGACATATTCCGATGGCAGTTGTGAGAAGAAATCGCGGAGGCGGACTTGGCTGAAAAGATGGGACAAGGTAAAAATCCCATGGTACACTCATAGACTGATGCCCCGGAGGAGAGTGACCTGTGAACTGCATGACAGTTATTTCCGCTTGATGACGATCAAACATGTCATTCCAAAGATTGAGTGGGCGATTGAACTATTTTATAACTCGGCGAAGACAGGAAGTCAGTGAGTTGGAGCAGACGAGTTAGAGACAAGATGAGGTAGAGAAAGCCACCACCCGGCAGAAGGGGCCCTCGGGACCCCCAGTGAGTTGGGTAGAGAAAGCCAGCACTCAGCAGAAAGCTGAGCCCCGGGCCTCCGGTTGAGCATCAGGAGAACGAGAAAGACACAACGCTGATGCCCATAAGAGTGGGGGTCAATATATTGCAGTTTTGTTCAGTTCCAACTCCCCCTCACACACACCAACCTGTCAAATAAAGCAAGAGGTATATTTTTTTTAAAGAAGTCTTCCCTCGTCTTTATTATTGTGTCGTTGATTCTGTATTCTGCATGTGAGTATACAACAACTTGTAACTAAAAGACTGTAAAACGACTGTAGCCTCCCAGGTTTTACAGTTCTGTTGTAGGGCAAAAGATTATTTCTTTATTGTTCTAAGAAGAGATTTAAAAGAGAACAATAAATGATTTATAAGATTATCATGAAACAGTCTACGAACCACCGAACAAACAAACTATTTCTCAAAGGGTAACATAACCCAATCAGCTGGGGCTGTAGAATACACTAACTGCATCTTTGCATAGTGTTAAGACCCTCCACACACACACACACACCAGTGAGTGTCCTTGATATGATACTAAACGATCTGATGGTGTAGCTCCAGTAATACTGGAGCTTTGGGGAATGCAAAGAAGCCCTTCATTGCCATCGCTTCGAGGTCCACTCTGACCCGGAGTTGTAGCTCCTGAAAGGGTCCTATCTATAGATCAAATAGCACTGTTTGACATTTAAACTAAATGCAAACAAAGGACTTATGCTTGTTTAAAATTGAACTCTTTGATTATTTAACTGTGTGTAAACAAATGACTGATGTTTGATTGAATTGTTAGTCATACATTGTAATACTTGGAACCATTTAACTTTGTTGACTTATGTTTACAAATTATATATATATATATATATATATATATATATATAAACCGGATTTGGCATTAAATAATCTACAATGGTTGATATGCCATAAAACCAAACAAAAGAGGATAGTTATTCATAATCTCTCTGTAGCTCTATATGCAACTAGAAATTAAAGTAGTATTTACTTCTGGAACATTGCATCTTAAACTAGTGACATCGATTTCGAATTAGATTTCTTTTCTTCGTTTTAGTCTAATTTTAAAGATGGATATTTCCCAAATTTACCGCAATGTAAATTTATTTTAACTCAGACGCACGATACAAACTGATTCGCGTGCAAGATTATGTAAGAGGTAGAATAAAAAGAAAATGATTTTAAAGAGAAAAAAAGCATCAGTAAATTTAGTCGGAGGTGAATTATATTTTGCGATAAAACCTAAACGGTGAATAATACTGAAATAATTTTTAAAATCCTGATTAACAGATAACAGAAACCTCAACGATCATTTCTCTTCATTCTTATTAGTAATTACTTTTAATTCCAATCAACATTTTACCAATTAATACAATCATCATTACCATCACCATCATCTTCGTCATCATGATCAAGTCAAACTGATAGCACCGATTCCCTTGACTCTTTATCGCCATCCTTCCCTATGAGTCATCGCTCTTCTAAGCACAGAGCTGGTGTATGTAAGATTTCCCTCTGGTGGATCCATATATAGAAACCCACAGGAGAACGTCGCAAATGATTTCATCCCGGATTCTCCGGCAGTGCCTAGCATGTCTTGTTCGTCTTACTTGAATGGTTTTTTTAGATAGCAGATAAGTGGCCGTATAGCCGTCGTTTTCTGGAGTACTGCTTCCAGAATTTATTCTGAACAGAGCACAGCATCCTTGTATAATTCCCGTTCACAAGAAAATATTATAAATTCAGCTGACAACTTCGAATAGCTACAATATTAGTTTTAATTTCGGTTTCTCTATTTAATGGTATATCAACCCACGTGATTTAATACCCAAGCCATCCTCATTGAAGAACAGTATGGGTACTTAGTAAGTAAAGTTGACGACCTCAGTCGAGGGTGAACCTGAAGGATCCTTTTTCAACAGCTACTGCACCGAGGTGTAGGGGAGGGCGCTACTCCATCCCCAGGATTGCTCCACTTTACCCTTGATCCTTACCTTATAATGCTGAGAGCTAAACAAGGCGGAATCAAGTAACATTTTTTGAGTCTTTAGTATGACTTGACCTGGGATCGAACCCTGGTCTCCCGTAACATTGGCGAACGCTCTACTCATTTGGCCTATGGCCCGGTCAATTAGTACTAGTTAACACATAATTCTGAATATAAGAAAGTTCGTGCCTTTCCCAAGAGTAAAACAATATTGATAAGGTTAATAAAGTTAAGAACAATAAACAAAAAATTATAAAATAAAATTACAGTAATACATAATTAAGATAGATTCATGGCAATAGTTATTTGTACTTTGTCAGAAATCGGTACATATTTTGATTATCAGTCTCATTTGGACAGTCAGGAGAAGAGAAGAAAACTGATAAACCAAGAGGAAATCTAGAAAAGAGAATGTCGCCTAAAGATAAGTACACTCTTGATTTTTTGTTTTATAAAAAGTTAATTATCTTTTAAACTAAAGAGTTCATTATTTCTAACGGAATATTATACATTCAAAATGGATACTATCAGATATCATTATTGACCAAACTACACAGTATTGAAAAATTATAACCAAAAATAAAATTCTGGCACTTTTAAAGCAAGTGTGAAATATATATATATATATATATATATATATATATATATATATATATATATATATATATATAGGTAGAGTTGGCAGAGTCAGCATCGCTAGGGAATTCTCATTTTCTCGTCTATACGATTGTCAGACCAATTACTTTCCCCTAACTTAGATATACGAGGTTCATACGATAAGTTTCCAGACTTTTTTTGTACAGACATTTAAAATTGTCGTAAATTCTTGAAAATTCAGTATGCTATTGCTATACATCTTATAAGATGACTGACCAGTTTTTATGATTTCAGATTCAAATGAACAGCTACAGTAGCAATTGGAATACACCCTACTAATGCCTGATTGTCACACCTGCTGAATTTCAAAAATGTAATCTGGACGTGAGGACGATAGGCAATAAAATTCTGTTTTAAACTTGCAAAAAATGCTACAGAAACGTATGGAATGCTTCAGACTGCTTTTAGACCATCTTGCATAAATCGAGCATCAGTTTTTGAGTGGCATTAGAGATTCAAGGAAGGCAGGGAGTCTGTGAGGGATGATGAGAGGTGTGGGAGGAGTAAGGAAGTCAATACACCAGAGTTTATTGGCCCAAGGGTTAGGCTTAGAGTTAGGGTTACTATATTGAGGTTTTAAGGGAGTTCAGGAAGAGATTCCGTCGGAAGAGGCCTGCACTCTTCAAATCGGGCCAGTGCATTTCCACCAGGACAATGCACCAGTCCACAACTCCATCCTTGTCACAGACTATTTGACCAAGATGGGCATCAAGACTGTTCCTCACCTCCATAGAGTCTAGACCTAGCTCCCTGTGACTTTTGGTTATTCCCAAAGCTCAGAGGCTGTCGTTATGAGACAATTGAGGAGATGAAAGAGGCCGTGACGAAGGTCATTGACACGCATACACAAGAGGACTTCCCTGGGGCCTTCGAGAAGTTGTTGGAACGGTAAAACAAGTGCATTGCAGCCGGAGGAGATTACTTCGAAGGGAACTTGAGCTTCCTGTGTGTACTATCAATAAAAGTGCCCATACAAAAAAAAGTCTGGAAACGTATTTAATGATCCTCGTACATGGTCTATAACGCATATCATTTTACTCCTTGAGAGTTTTTCACATCAGCGTTAGTTGAAGGTCTTTCATTGGAATTTGAGTGACAAGTCTCCTCATATCTCAAGGACTTTTCTCGGTGTTCTGGCCAATCTCAATAATACTGTAGTTTGGATGGTCTCTAATCGTCCTCTTATTTCCAAGTCCTCCTGTCTTTCTACTAACCTTTAGTGACCGTATTAAGAGCACCGATTACAATTGGTGTAACCGTCACTTTCATGTTCCACAGTTTTTTCAATTCCCTAGCAAGGTTCAGGTATTAATCCTTCTTTTCACTTTCCTTCAATTTTATTCTTTGGTCAGCCGGGACAGCAAAGTCCACAATTCTGCAAGTTCTCTTTTTTTTCTTTTTTTTTTTTTTTTTGTTGATTATTATAAGATCTAGTCGTCTGGTCGAGATTAGGTGAACCGCTTATATCTCGAAATCTCAGAGGAGTTTGTACATTTTATTCTACAGGAAAGATGCTTAGTTGTGGATTTGTTCGTATATGGATCACTTTCCCCACTCAGTCGTGCCTAGTCTTATACTCTTTCTGTGCTAATTTTCTGGATACGCTTATTATGTGATTGATAGTTTCATCTCTCTCACCATATAACCTACATCTGCTGTTTTGTTGCGTTCTATCTATTCTTGCTTTGATAATGGCTGGTCCTTATGGCGTTTGTGCTACTATTTGAAGAGACTGAATTTCTCTTTTAAGGTTTCTCTTTAGTAGGCACATCCACGTTTTCTCGTGAGATGTCGCTTGTTAGTCGCTTAAAACTTTCAAAGAGTTGTTTTTCTTCCTGCTTTTGTTTTCTGGTTGTTGTTGTTCTGCTGATTCTCGTGTCGTGATTATTGTTTCTGGTGGCTGTAATCAGTCTTCCTCCGCTTTTTTCAATATAATCTTCGAGTTATTGTATCGATGCATCAACGCTGTCTTCAATGCTGGCAAGCCCGCTTCCTCCTTCATTTCCTGACACATATAGTCTGTCACCGTCATCTCTGGGATGTAATGCCTTATGCATGGTCATTAGTTTCCTTGTTTTCTGGTCCATTTGTTTAAGGTCTTCTCTAGTCCACTTGAAGAATCGTCCCGAGTATCTTACGAGGGAAACAGCCCAGGTATTTATCCCTTTAATAAGGTTCCTGCTATATAGTTTTGTTTCGAGTAGCTTTCTCGTTCTCCTTTTTTTAATCTTTTCTTTCATCTCCACTTGTTTGATGGTGTCAGCTTCCAATTTTCCCAGGTATTTGAATGTTTCCTTTTCTCCGGATGTTCTGATTTGGGAGGAAAACTGTTGAGCGGTTGATCTTTTCTTGTGATTTACTCAGTTTGTGTCCCGCTGTGCATTTCCTGGGAATGTGATTGAGTGGCATCATTGCTATTACAAATAGTAATGATGATAGTGCATCTCCATGGAATATGCCTCTTTGGATCTTTACCTCTGCTAATCTTTTTCCTCCTGTTGTCAATTCCACTCTCCAGGTTTCCAGGTTTTGCTCGATAAATTTTGTGACTTCATCGTATATTTTATAAATTTTGAGTCAGTGTTGTATCGAGCTTTCATCATCATCATCATGTCGCGCCGCCTGCGCGGATATCCCTGACCGTCTCTCGCCATTTCTCCCTATCATTCATCGCCTCCGGCAGGTCTTCAGGGTTACATCCCGTGTCGGGACCATATTGTAAGCCTTTTTGTTGTCAATCCAGGCCATAGCTATATTTTTCCGTCGTATTTTACTCTCGTTTGAAGATGTGTTGATCTATATATAGCAGTTCTTCTGTGCCTCTGGTCCCTTTGCAGCATCCTTTCTGTTCCTCGAGGAACAGTCCGTGGCTTATCAATGAGTAGTAGATCTTTATTCAGACTAGTATTAATGAAGACTATTTCCTATATAGAAAATAATTTATAAGTTAGACATTTCTAGTTTTATCTGCTTGGATCTTTCTTAAAGAAGAGCAATTTCAAAATGTTCCATCAAAATGCCTCCCAACGAGAATGCTTCGAAAAAAATTACCAAATCTCACGTAGAATATGTTTGTTTTATTTTACAATGTGCTTCTTGATATCATTCTTATTTTGCGTTGTGCCTTGTACTTCTGCTAATTTGATAATTACAATTTGATTTTAACATTTCTCTAACCACAACAACCACTGAGGAGAAGATGACCTTCCATGATGTTCTGAGCGTCACCTGTTTATGCTATACTGATGTTATAATGGAAACATTTGTATATTAAGAAAATAAATATTATTTAAGGCATGAACATGTCACGTTGCTCATGAAATTTTCTTCTCTTCTTTTGTGATACGTCGCTTCTTTAAAAGTACTTCACCAAAATTTTCTAACGGCGATAATACGCACGACCATACATACGAGCAGAGATAGATAGATAGGTAGATAGAAACAGGGATAGAGATAAACATAGATGCCTGCTTGAATTTTTGGGATCCTTCTACGCTGATTCTTAAAACTTGGTGTTTCCATCATAATTTCTATATATATATATATATATATATGTGTGTGTGTGTATGTGTGTGTGTGTGTGTATCTTCGGGCGTTCCATAGGCGCCAGAATAGGCCATGAGACATTCCGTAGTTTTAAAAGTTAACTGTTACAAAAGCTGGCGTCACGAATTCAGTTTTGACAGGTAAAAGTTTTTAAAAGAACTTCATGAAAATCTATCCAGATATTCAATTATAAGTTAAAAACTTATCACTGCCCTAGGCTTCTGGTCAAGACACATTAAAAGCAGCAGGTTTTCACTATTACCAAACCTAAGGAGTGTCGTCAGTTTACAGATCGTTAATCGTTTAGGAATAGCAAGTCGTGAAAGCAACGCGTGAATTCTTTGTAAATTATATGTGACTCCTTGGAAATACCAAATAGTGAAAGCAGATTTTTTCTTCGTACGATGTTAAGTGACAGTGAACCTACTCAATGCTTAGATGGGTAACCAACTAGTAACAGTAGGTGTTGTAAGTAATGATTGGTTGGCCAATTGATTTTAGTGGTACGTCAACCTGTCTAGGGTTATTTCATGACTAGAGGTCAGAGAATTGCGTTAATTGTACGTTCATAATTACATTTTTGTGTACTTGTTTAAAAAGTATTGTTTTTTTGTTTTGTTTTGTTTTGTTTTTATTTTTAGAATTTTTTTATTTAATTTTTTTTTCTTTTTTTGCACACATTCCTATTAAATTCGGGAAAAATGTTAAACAGACTTGTTTGACCCATCGATAAGAACTGAGTCAGAGTCGATCGGGGAATTATGGCAATGAAGGGGTACTCCATACTCCCTTGATGTTGTTTGGCTTCATTCCCAGGAAACCCCTTTTTGTGGCGTGGAGGGAGGCATACAATCTGCGTATTTTAAGTTCCGCCGAAAGACCAAATCATTATTAAGCGTTCCAAAATTAGTAATGTTTAGTAAATAGTATTACCAATCAAAATATGAACTATTTACACGTTGTT
>OY757914.1:96381398-96396398 GCA_963585895.1 Sepioteuthis lessoniana | reverse complement strand
ATAGTACCTCGCCGACAAAGCGGTTTAATACTAAGTTAATTTTCTTCTAAAAAAATACGAAGACTTTATTATTTCAAGTGAAAGATGATATAATCAAAACATATATTATTAGGTATTATTTACAATCAAACTGTAGCACATTGAAACGCTTCTTTAGCCAAAAGTAAAAATCCATAAATATATACGTAGTGACTTCATGCTTAAACGAGAGTTAGAGAAATGGTGCTTACAAATTTGGAAATTACCTCGGAGGGATACGAGACGACACAGGTACAGGAATGAGTAAAATATATTGCTATGGGTGAAGCAAAGGGTTGAGCTTAGCATGCCCATGAGATTAACGAAATCAATAAACTAAAAAAAGACTGCCGATTCAAGGAGCCAAAACGCTTATTCTACCCCTGGCAAAAAAAAATATGGACTCATCCCTTTTAGAAATCGTTTCCTCCGTTATTTTTAACCCATTAAGAATACACTAAGCACAAATCTAAGATAAAACCAATTTTGCTTGATAGCAAAATTTTCTTGCTTTATGAAACATACCTCAAATGACTTTGAATAATTCATTTTGATTAATAATCATGACTTTTACTGAACAACGTAAAGGAAAAAAATTATGGAATCAATAAATTTTGAAGAAAAATTATAGAATTCCCTGCAGCAAAAAAAAAAAAAGGATTTTAATTTACCTCTCTTGGGATTTATGACAGCCTCATCTCTTTGAGGCACTGACTGAATTTAAATTTTTTTTCTTCAGGTTGCTTCTAGCTTTTCTCATGACAAATCAGCTTTGTCATGGATCATCTTTTTTTGTTATTATCACCACAAATTTTCGATCGAATTAAGATCTGGATAAAGATCGGATTAAGATCTGAAATAAAACCTGAAAGAGGATAGATTTTGTCTCAAATTTGCGTTTTGTTTATTTTTCACGAAACGCTTTCTAAGTGTGGTGAGATTGTTTGTAATACAGTACGGACTTATGGAAGGCGCGCTTGTCCGAATGGTTCTCGTCAAGGTAAATGGAATCGGCGACCCGAGTAGAAATCCTGAACGAGTCCATTTCTGTTTTATTTCGCGCGAATGTCCACGCGAATGACATAAATTCATCTGTACCCACTCCCGCTTGCGAAAGGAAAATAGTAGAGCAGACTGGGTTCTTCAAACTTGGTTAAGCAGCAAGTCTTGGAGAAAGAAGATTTTGACTTCAAACCTTCCAAAATCCGCTTAAAATTTTGCCTCGTGTCACATCCTGTCCGAAGCAGAGAAGATGTGTGAATGCATAGAAGTGAGGTCGTAATATGACGATATGATGATCCTATTTACCAACCCCTCCGCTCGGGTAGGATATGACACAAGGTCAATTTTTAAGGGGAGTTTAACAGGTTGTAATTCAGAGTTTTCCTTCTCCTAGACTAGCTGCCTCACCAAGGCTGAAGAACCAAGTCTGTCCTGCTATATTTACCCATAGCTGGAGGGAGAATAATTGGATTCATACCTTTCCCAAGGGTATTAGTGCTATGTGAAATGCAATCAGTCTCGTCCAGGATTTGAACTCGTGTCGCCGTGTCCATTTCCTACGACGATAACCATTACACCGAACAGAAATATCTTATGATGTAGAAATGACCCTGATGTCGTCGTGAGCCCGTTGAGTAGAGAAGTTGGAGTAAAACGATGTATCCCGAACGGGAAAATGAACAGGCAAGAATATAGATTAAATGGAGAGTCACTGACTCATAATGGAAATTAGGAGGGGGAGACAGCGAGACTTAGGCTACTCTGGTAAAAAAACGAACGACTCTAGGCTACGAGGCAAAAGAAGTTCTACCCTGAATTAGAATTAGCAGCTAAGATTTCCACTTGTCCAGGGAACTGGTCTAAAGATTCCCGAACCGTACCCTAAACCAGACTCAGAAAATAATAAAGTTTCCACAGTTGTTTTGAAGAATTTCTTTTATTTCTTTTCTCCTCGACAGGGACAAACCCACAAAGTTTGGTTAACTCTTGCTTAGAGCCATGGTAACAAGACCTACATTTAAAAACCGATTCCTGATAGAAGCTTGATAATTTTGTGATTATGTTTTTTTACGTAGAAACTTAGAGATGGAAAATAACACTTTGTATGTAATGTCCTTTTTATTACCAAAGAAACAAAATTTACTGACAACTATATTTCTCCCGGTTATCGTCGTAAGAAATGGATTCAGCAATCCAAGTTCGAATCCTGGACCAGGCTGTTTGCATTTCACATTGAGCTAGTACCTTTGAAAAAAGTATGCATCCAACTATTCTCCCGCAAGCTGTGGATAAATAGTAGGGCAGACTGAGTTTTTTTTAACCTTGGCATTGCAACCAGTCTAGAAGAAGGAAAACTCGGCTTAAAAATTTACCTTGTTTCGCTCCTTCTTCGTGGCAGAGAAGTTTTGTAAGTATATACATACTTTTCCTATTGAACATGGAAGAGTTTAACGTAGATATGAAGATGTTGCGGGCGACGCCCAAAAAGTGGGTATACGACCCAAAAAGATCATTGGACAACGCAACAATATCATTAAAGATATCCATTTGCAGATAAAAAAAATCGTGATTGTATTTGTTAATGTTGTATCGTGGTAAGGAAAAGATACACAGTGAAATAAAGTTAATTGTTTATCAGCTCAAGTGTTACAGTCCGACTAGTATTATAAATCTCGCGCTGCTGGTGTTACGTCCGAAGTTGGTCTTACTGCTGACCGTCGTCCTTCAGAGCTATCTCTCTACTTCTGCTTCTGTCTGCTGTGCTTGAAAAACACGGCGTCTTTTATACTTCTGCGATACGGGAAGTCACATGGTACAAGCCACTATACAACAGTTAATTTATCATAGAGGCGCAGGTGACGTAATGGTTATTATCGCAGAAAATGGACGCTTTGAGGCAAGTTCAATTCCTGAACAACGCAGTCAGCCTTTCATTTCTTGCTAATGCCCTTCGGAAAATCATGAATACTTCTTTTCCTCCCTTAACTATCGGTAATTAGTAGGATAGACTGGCTCTCTACACTTGTATTTGAAGCCAATAAAAAAAGCAAAACCCTGAATTAAAAATTCCTACCAACCTGGCTGGGTAACATACTGCAGTGGGTTACTTAAGCTCGATGCTCGAAACGCGCAGGCTGTTCGATGTTGTGTCCAATATCGTACTGGCAAGTGAACATGTTCGAAAAAAGACACTGACGGCAAAATCTTGTCTGTCTCGTATATCAAGTCAGTTGACCCGTTTGTGCACATCACCGCTTATACTTCAACATGTCACGGCACTGAGGGGAAAAGGGGGCCAAAATCCACCCAACCCGCAATTGATGACTAAGACGACCGACATGCAGGTTCCAGTAGAACGAAAAGAAACTCCTTTTGTAATACCAGTCTCGATTTCGGTTTAAAGGCTTTCAGTCCTTATCACATAAAGATAACTTGCCCTTCCCTTGGACAACATTGGTATCATAAAAAGGGGAAAACTACAGCATAGGAAACTGCTAGTCGTGCATACAACCATTTCCAAGTCTGAGCCGAGATTCAGGCGAAGATCTAAAGCCTTTTGTGACAGATTCCACGATATAATTCACACACCTATCAAGCAAGATAACATCAGTTATACTTTCTGAGAAATTTGTGATTGCCTAGATATTTAAACACAACGAAATAAAGACAAGAACGAATTAAGAGAAATTCAATAACAATGAAGTTTTACATCATGTGAATAATGGATTTTTCACTAAAGTCTTGTCAATGCATCTTTCTGTATTATGTGTAAATCAGACGCTTATTCAGTTGTTGGTGTCAAAATTGCGTAGAAATTCTACTTTAAAAATTCATAGAAACAACTTGAAGCTTTCAATTTGTAAATTCAATGCTTCATGTTTAAAAATAAAACTCTGCCCGCTTCGGAAAAACAGAAGCTTTCCGATGCCAGATATTTCGTGACACCTTTTCCTGTGTTAAAAAAAAAAGGATATTAACACCCTTATAGCAGTATTTTTATAATTTCAAACTCTCTCCCAATGATTATCAACACATTCTTGGAATCTCCCCAACACGTGATTGAAAAAAATAGTTACATCCAGATGGGAGTACTTATATGATACAATTTCCAACAGCCCCCACTTGATCACCAATCCTAACCATACATTCTTGGAATATCCCACATGTGATTAAAAAGATATTGATATTTCAAGGGTGTATATTTATGAAAAAAAAAAAAAAACAGAAATATTACAGAGATCATCAGAAGATTCCTATAATTTGTTGACTGGGAGGGTGAACAGTTAAAGATTTTGAAATCATAAAGTAACTCCCATAGAAGCATCAACATTTTTAAAAGATATGACTTCTTTACTTAATGGCATATCAACTTTCGTGGGTTACTTAATGCCTGAGCCATACTTGTAGTAGAACAGTAGTGGTGATATGTACCTTTTAGCTGGAGGGATAAAGGAGTTTATCCTTTTCCCCAATAGTATAAGTCGGAAAGAGAACGTCATGGCGCGAGTGGAGTTCGAACTTATAACGATGCCGCAGTCCAACACGCTAGCTACTACGCCACGGGTACTCCCACAACATTTTTAAACTACATATATATATTAAAAAAATCTACAGGTGACATTACTATTTGTCGACTTCACCAAGGCCTTCGATTCCATTCACAGAGAGATGGAACAAATCCTACTAGCATACGGCCTACCAAAAGAAACCGTAGCAGCAATAACGATTCTCTATAGAAACACCAAAGTAAAAGTACGTTCACCGGATGGAGACACAGAATACTTCGACATTGTAGCAGGAGTACTACAAGGGGACACGCTAGCCCCATACCCCTTTATCATCTGTCTAGACAACGTGCTTAGAAGATCGATTGATAAAATCAAAGAAAACGGTTTCGAGCTGACAAAGAAAAGAAGCAGAAGTTACCCCGCAAAAACAATTACCGACGCTGACTACGCTGATGTCATAGCGATTCTGGCAAATACACCCAATCAAGCCGAAACACTACTGCATAGTCTGGAACGAGCCGCCGCGGGCATTGGCCTCCATGTCAATGCACACAAAACAGAATATATGTGCTATAATCAAACAGGCGACATTTCCACACTAGAAACTGGTAGACAAATTTACCTACCTAGGAAGCAGTGTCTCATCAACCGAAAAAGACATCAACACACGGCTAATGAAGGCATGGACAGCTATTGATAGGCTGTAGATCATATGGAAATCATACCTGACCGATAAAATGAAACGCAGTTTCTTCCAGGCTGCGGTCGTGTCGATACTGCTGTATGGATGCACTACTTGGACGCTAACCAAACGGATGGAGAAGAAGCTAGACGGCAATTACACAAGGATGTTTCGAGCAATATTGAATTTTTCATCCGATCCTCGTAAATAACAGTTAATTATGGTGCTTTCAGCCGAACGTTTAACAGCCCGGAAAATGAAAACGGCAAACCAATAATCGATTGTTTGATTGATTTTGACGGCATGTCAACTTGTCTAGGGTTATTTTATGCCTAGTGGTTTGGGAATCGCGTTGATTGTACTTAATATTAACATTTTTGGGGTCAGATGTTTCTAAATCTTTTTTGGGGGGATGCTTATGATTCTAGTAAATACGAATACTTTTTGAACAGCTCTAACTGACCGCTTGATGGTACCCTAAGAGACACTAACACTCTAGGTCAGAGGGGGACCTGGTAATAATACCAATGAAGGAGTACTCCGCATTCCTCAGAGCTCCAGAACTGTAATCTCCCTAACAGATGCAATTTAGTTTCATGCCCAGTACACCCACTGTCGAACGGTTAACGGTCAGGGGAATGGAATCGGCAAACTAGGTTCAAATTCCGATGGAAACAGTTCTCTTCGCACTAACATATTTGAGAAAGTTATGGATTCTTTTCAACCTCGGTTAAAGGTAACAGGACAAGTTGGCCTTTCTTTTTTTTAGCGTTCAATAATAGACCAGACATGCTTTCGTCCTACCGGCGGGGCTAAGAATATACTTTCGACTAAGGAGTAAAGCACTTCAAAAAGAAGTATCCTGAATATGAAGCTAACTTGTAACTGGTGGTGAAGCTCCAATTTTGAACATCTAGGAAGTATAGTATACTCCTTCATTGCCATTCCCCCCATGTCCACTCTACCTGGGTTTATAGTACGTGTTACCGTCCCATCAATAGGTAAAAAATAGATCTGTTTGAAAATTAATTGTATCAGATAGAAATACTTGATATTACATAAACCCATGCAAAAAAAATTAAGAAAGTACACAAAAAATATAAATATAAACGTACGATATATTTGATTCTCTTAACTTAAGGTTTAAAATAACCCCGGACATGCTGTTAAAATCAAACGATCAATCGATTGATCTGGATTTGTTTCTGATACCAGTGACATGTTAATTGATGAGGCGATGGGCACCGCCAGGTAACCTTATTGCTCTGAAAGGTAACATGCAAATGAATTACCTGGCATGCCTTCCAGACGATCTAATGGGAGATGTACTTGTTCAGTCAATTAAACTGTCGTTTACAGTGTGAATTTTATTGGATTAAGCCATTTTTAATTCTAGGCTATATGCCTTGAACATTCGATTAGGCTCCACATTGAAAAGTCTGCATGACCAATACACTAACTATCACAATATTTTCTTACTGGAAATGTAAAGCAGTTCTGGAGTTTTGAAGAATTTAAAGTAACGTTTTCGTGGTAATCACTCCCAGACCCACTCCGTCCCAGAGTGATAGTATTTGTTAAAGTACCACCTATAGGTCAAATAAATCAGTTTGAGATAATGTTTGAAATGATTGCAAACTACATGATTTTTCTTTCCTCACATTTTGCTTAAACTGGTGGTTGTATCAGAGACTGATCATCTCTGATAGGATCTGCTTGGTGAGAGAAGTATGTTGTTGAAAAACCCGAAACTCCCCAATGACCATAGCAACACATCACTGACGACACCCTCCGGCGATCTAGTGTAGTAAGGCGTATATTTAAAGAATTTTTATTGATAAAACAATGATGACCGGGAAAAGACCGGTTGACTACTTTAAACAGACAAGTTGACAAATTGGAATGACAATTTACAGTGAGGAGAGACCACTAAAGGAAGCATGCCTGTGTTGGCAAACCGACGTAAGGATTTCAAAATAATGCAATGAATAGAAATATAAGTGAACACCCCCCGCCAGGGAAGCCCGAGACGAGTGCAGAATGATCAAAAGTAAGTGGATCAATTTAGGAAAAGTAGCGCCCTCCCCTACACCTCGGTGTTGTAGCTATTGAAAAGGGAGCTTTCAGTTCACCCTTGATTACAGTCGGCCTATTCATAAATATATATACTGTAGCGACCATAATGTTCAGAACGACATAGTTTCGTCAGAAAAATTAGGTATAACTTTTTATCTAAGTTGTTTTAGATTCTATAATTTTCCCAGACAATAAATAGGATATCAATTGTTATTCTGTGAAAATTTGGTGTTATTTGAGATGATAATAAAAAAGTATTGAATGATTTAGTGATTTACTGCAAAATCCAGGGCGGCCAAAATGTATTAAATATCCAGGTGTTTTTTTTTTACTTTATCCGGTTCATTTAAGCTCTAACTACCACCACCGCGAGTTGTATGACCTGTTGGGTTTCATCTAAGGAACAAATAAATGTGTATAAAATTTATTCGCATTCAATAGGAACGTGTGCTTAAAAAAACCCTCTTCAGAAACCACTACACAAAAAATGTAAAAAAGAACGTACAATGAACTCGATTCTCTAACCTCCAGGCATAAAATAACCCTAAAAAAGTTGGCATGCCGTTAAAACCAATCAATCAATGATTTGAATTCGCACAATTCACCTATCAAGGTGAAATTTGACCAAAGAATAGTAAAGTCAACCATAGTTGTCTCCCCCATGGATTAGTCACCTATATATTAAAAAAAAGCTCTACCCTAATTGACAACAATTATGTTATATTCCATAAAACTTCAAGTCCAGCTATTACCTCGTTCGTTTTTCATTACAATAAATAATAATGAATAATGATAATTAGTGATCATGATCGATTATTTTTGGCAAGTCTGTTACCTCTGTTTCAGTGGGTTCTTGGAGATCCGGTGACCTACCAAAATACAGTGAAATTATTTTTATTCCAAAATGCTGTTCAGCCTTTCCTAGAGCCAAATAGCTGTGTAAGATTTAGGTCTTTACGGCATAATTGTTAGCAAACGTTCCATCCTTTATTGAACCCAATATCAAAGAATACGGCGATAAGGTTTTCTTACTTTTCAACAGATGTATGTTATAAGTAAAAAGTAAAGTAGGCGACCATAGTCGAGGGTAACCCGAAGGCTCCCTTTTCGATAGCTTACTACACCAAGGCGTAGGGAAATAGTAAATTCGCACAAACCTGTTGATATATTTATCAAAAAACAAGCAGGGGTACCTAGCGTTTCCCGACTGAAAAAAATAATCTTCAAATATTACAAACAGTTAAAACATTTACTTCAATATATCTTTTTTCAGGCAATAAAAACCATGTACCACTCTGTCTGTAAGGCTAAGAAACTGATGACTGCATCTACTGCTGGGAGGTAAGACTTACCACCGCTAAGAAAGGAGGTTCTCGAATATGACATTAAATTGCATCTGGTGGTGATATTTCAGTTTTGGAGATCTGAGGAGTGTGGAGAATTCCTTCATTCTCATTACTCCCAGGTGCCCGTGGTGTAATGGTTATCGTCGCAGGATATGGACACGGTGATACGAGTTCAAATCCTCGACGAGACTGCATTTCACATAGCACTAATACCCTTGGGAAAGGTATGAATCCAATTATTCTCCCTCCAGCTATGGGTAAAATAGTTGGGCAGACTAGGTTCTTCAGCCTTGGTGAGGTAACTAGTCTAGGAGAAGGAAAACTCTGAATTCAAACCTGTTAAACTCCGCTTAAAAATTGACCTTGTGTCATATCCTGTCCGAGCGGAGGGGTTGGTAAATATGATTACTCCCAGGTTCACTACGACCAGGAGCGGTGGAACATGTGGGGCCCCATTGGTCAAATAGATCTATTTGCTGGGAATACTTTATATAATATAAACGTGTAAAAAAAAAAAACTCTTACGAAACAATTTCACAAAAATGTAACTATGAATGTACAATAGTTTTGGACTCTTCTTCTTGTGCAAAACTATTATCTTGTTAAATGTCTTAACGAGGAATCTCCCGTAGTGTAATGGATGACATCCTGGACTACGACAAGGTAGGAAGCAAGTTCGAAATCTAGTCGCCCTGTTACGTTCACTTTTGGACTAATGCCTTGAAATGAACTCGTTTATCCCACCATCTATAGGTAACATAGTATCACTACTGTTCTTTTTACAACGATGTCTTTGGATTTAAATAACCCACAGAAGTTGATATGCCATAGAGCAAAGAAACCGAAACCAATTAAGTTTGACACGAAAGTTATTTGAATTAATGAGGGAGTAAAAAAAAAAAAAATTCTCCATTTGAAATGGAAATTTCGGCAAAAAGAAAGAATCCTTTATTAAATACGAAAACAATTTTCAAAATCCAATTCTAAATTGATTTTTGGTAAAATATTAAAATCGGGAGCTTTCCACTAAAAAATATTTTCATGCAGATTATTAGTTTACAATGTTTTAAACAATGTAAAATAATTTTTCAAACAAAAATATTTCTGCCTCTGTACTGTTTACACTAATAAAACTTTGCAGAAAAATATTCCCGAATCTTTGTTCTTACTCTTGGCTCCACGAAATTGATGATAAAATTAGATTTTATGCTAATTCGGGAATGCTTTTCGAAACAATTATGTAGTTTACTTTTTTTTTTTTTATCTTTCTCTGCATAAAGGCTACACATGTTTGTCTCCCGTGACATATATTTCAACATTTTATTATTTTAGTCTTTTCTGAGTTTTCCAACAAGCTGGAATAAATTGTTTTCGCTGAAGTCCGTGTGACAACAAGTTTACTCAACTCTCCATGAGTTTTCGAAGTATTCTAGACAATCTCAGCAGTAATTTGACCTGGATGGTTTTAATTCTTCCCCAGATTTCCTGTTACCCGTCTCTTTAATAAGATCATTTTCCCAGGGCTCTAACTATCATTGGTATTACTGTCATGTTCATATCGCAGAACTCTTTAAAAAAATTATTTAATTAATATTTTACTAGTCAAAGGTTTTGCAATATTTCGGCAACTCCAGATGCTCTTACCGGCATCGTGAAGGTGATGGATCACATTGGACAAAGAGATACTGAGCTCGCCTGATACTCTCCCAGCGCTACTTGCTTGTATGTCTTGGAGTACGGACTCAAACTTCATTGTTTTAGGCCGAACTGACATTGCTTGATAGTTAAGGTTCTTGCAACCTGAGCGATTTTTTTTTAATCGTCTAGTAACTATACCAATTACCACGTTACTACGAGCCACATTAGATACCTGCGACGGCTTCGGTCACGTGATATACGCACCGTAAACTAGCGCGTATGTAAATATTGCAAAACTTTTGACTCACCCGGGAAATGAGTCTTTAATTCTAGATTGATTTGTCAGGGAGCGGCATTTTCTTTTTATAGACAGCGCACAGGTACAACACTCTGATCCCATCGCTATGCAAAAAAAAAAACCTTCAGTTGCCAGGAATTGATCTTTTTTTTTTACGTTACAGTGATATAATTCAATACCTCGTGAAATATTTACGATTATGTTTGTAATTCACTCGGTGACCGGATCTTCCTTATTAGACCATGTTGAGATACCTGAGACCGGAAATGACCGGAAATGACATCACCAACAACTGGTTTATGAAATTCGATTTCATGTGGGTCGAGAAACTTTAATTACGAATAATCAACTTTAATAACAGATAATTAGCGGCATTCACAACAGGCTTCTCTTTCCAGGCCAACCGATCTCATATGATCTAACAAAGAGAACCAAGGTATCGTCTGAAATGATTAACGTCTTTTGTGACTTTTTAATTTAACAAGAATGGAAAGGAACAAACTGCTCATCTCGCTTTGAATACCAGAAATACAACATCATCGAATGTAATTCAATAGAAAATAAAATAATCAAAAAATCTTCGCCGAGACTCAAGCTGATTTATTGTATTTGTCAGGTTTCAAATAGTTTCAACGTAAAAACTACAATTACACAAAAAATTAGTCTTCGCTGCCATCTTAATTTTTTCTTTTCTTTTTTTTTTTTTTTTTTCTACTATATTCTTTGACTCTTCAAATTTCTCAATAAAGCAACAATAGCAAAGAAGAGAAAAGATTTTTATATTAAGGTGTACGAGAATTTTTATTTTATTTTTACAAACCTTTACTCAAAAGCTTATATCGAGGTATGCTTAGCGTCATGTTTATCATCGTAGGTTCTAATTCTGGACGAGTATGTTTGTGTTTCATTTGCGCTAATGCCCATGGAAAATTCCTTTGATAGATATCGTTTTTATTTATAAGGAGGGGGCATTTAGGGGTGGAGGGTATCTATTAATCTGATTTTTAATTATCAATCATTTATTTAGCCCTTTCATATTTTAGTCACATTTTGTTTCTTTTCTTGTTGCACAGGAATTTTGATTATTTATTCCTTCAGTGATTTTCTTTATCTACGTGAATCTTCAATCTCATAAATCTGACGTGTTAAATATTAACTCACCTGAGGATCGACAACCTAAAACTCTGAGCTGTGGGTTCTACATACATACATACATACATATGTACATAAGCATGTTTATGGCAGTTGCTTTCTTTTATGACTAAAAAATAAAAACTTATCTGATAGACAAGTTTGTAATTTATCAGTTATCATCTTTCATTCCTTTTTTAATAACCTATTAGTTATTTTACCCTTTCAAATTCAGCCTTTTTTTATTGAATAAGAATTTTATTTATTTAATTATTCATTTTTTTCCAATTTTTTTATTTTTATCTTTTTAGTTTTTCGTTAATCTTCAATTTTTAGTCAAGAACCAAGTCGATTTTCCGAATAAATTATTTTAATGTTGATGAAGGACGAATTATTTCCCTTGGGTCGACAAAAGAAAACAAAACATCCGTGTTCCATGTCAAATAACTGGCGCCGGTCTTTAACGAGCGGAGAAAAAAACAATATGGAAGGCAGATCAGAAATTGAGAAAGCAAATAAAAGAATGCAATTAAGAAAGAAAAAAAAAAGAAAAAAGAAAAAAGAAATAAGAGAAAAAAAAAGAATACTATGCTTCGAATATTAATTCTTCATTACTTGGCCTGAAGATATTTACAGCTTTCCTGATTGAATAAAATTGTAGTTCAATTTTCTTTTAAGCGTCTTCTTTTTCAAATTTGAAAGATATTTAAATATTACATTCTCCCAGGATTCCTTGTGAAATATCATTGCCATTCATATTTCTTCTGGGTTATCACTGATTTTATTATATCTTTAATTTTATGGTGGATTCTTGACTGCAATTTAGAATGAGATAACATTATTTTCTCTCTCTCTTTCTCTCTCTCTCTCTCTCTCTCTCTCTCTCTCTCTCTTCTTTCAATGTTTGAGTTGACTTCTGGAAGATAGGGGTATCTATTTCGGTTTTGGTTTCTTAGTTTAAAAGCATATCATCCTTCGTAGGTTGTCTAATGCTAAAGCCATCCTCGTAAAAGAACAGAGGTGATACGAATTAACTCATAACGGGTGGGGAATAAGGGGTTCATACCTTTCCCAAGGGTATTAGTCTGAAGGTAAATGTAATAGTGTCACTCGTGTTCGTCAGTTTCTCAAACAGCGTGAGTTAGAGCACTGACATGCACGAAAGAGACTTTTCGTTTGAAAGTTTATGTTCTTCTTAAACTAAGTTCGAAGATTTGTCTTTAGGGATTCAATGTAGGGAGAAGAAATCCCTTCAACGCAATCGTTCAGCATCCAGTGGCTAATGAACTCATTTCAAGTGATTCCCGCCGCAAATATAACTCTCACCACCTCAGCAGAAGAGGCATAGGTTCATTTCAGCGACCAGTGGGTTTGGTTTGGTTTCTTTGTTTAATGGCATATCATCCTTTGTAGGTTATTTAATGCCAAATCTATTCTCCTAGAAGAACAGTAGTGGTACTATTTGACCCATATCTTGGAGGATAAGGGGTATTTGCCCGAAAGTGAACGTAATAGCGCGACTGGAGTTCGAACTCACGTACTACGATTCTGCAGTCCATCGCTTTAACCATTTCACGACGAGGACACCCCCGCGACCAGTGGGGTCATCCAGCGTCACCCTAATTCATCCTGAACAGTACTTTATGGAAATCCAGTTTCCTATATGGATTAGCCATGTACTATAAAACCCATAGGTTCTAGATCAAAGGAAGATACAGAAAGTGGCTAGCCAACTGTATTTATAACATGGTATGATGTTTGTTCACGAGACAGGCACACGAAATAAATTATAGTTTGTTGATTTTAGAAATGTGAGAAATCCTAAAACAAGAAAATAAATTGTGGAACCAATCAAATTGTGAATGAAAAAGACAAGATTTATTAATATGACGAGACTAAGAAATCAATTTTTTTTCAGCAAATATTATTTTCGGTATTTTCCACAATATATACTTTATTCAGATATAATTGTTACAAGACGAGATCTTGCCTTGATTTGAAAAAACAAAAAGAAGGAAAAGAAGAAAAGAAAAAGAAAAAAAAAACGGAAGTTACCACTTCGAGTTCTCAACCCAAAATGAAAAGTTAGTCGCTCGCGCATGGGCTCCGCGCAGAACTTCCGTTTGCGATAAATTAACAAAAAAAAAATACATTAATAAATATCCAATCGGAACGCTTCCCGCGGGGCACAAAAATTGCCGTTCTGAGCCTACAGAAAATGTATAAATAGACGGACCAAATAATCATCAGTCAGACTCTTTCCTACATCACAGACTTGTTCCCTCACACGACCCGTGTTAAGGATTCTACGCACCGTCCGGCGCCTGTCATCCGATACATCAAACGATCGCCACCGCTAAGAACATTGTCCTAATTCCGAGAAAACCATCCCTTCACCACGGGAACTTTGTAACTATCCCTTCACCACGAAACAAGTACAGTACATGAACTTTGTGACTACTACCACTGAATTCATTCTTCAACTGTAAACATATTTCTCCATTCTACTCTCTGTACTTAATCTATTTATAAAATTTTTCTATAACATCATTACTGTGTTATTGTGAGTATCTATACGTTCTTTGTTTTGCAACCATACGCATTTCTCGCCCACAACTCAGAATATAACATAATCTGCCGCAAGTATAACCTCTTTTATACGCTTGAACCTTTTTTTCAACAATATCCCATTTTACTATGAGAGAATTTCCTGTTTTATCTCTTATATTAGCCGTTGACTCTATGTCTACACAATTCAAATATATATGTTAGAATTACCATGACCAGTAAATGGTCAGTAAATTACCATGACCTACATACGGAGCACTGAACAGCTGTTTCGACCTTATTAGGTCTCATCAGCAGTGCGATCTCCACGATCTCCACCACTGGAGATCGAACCAACAACCACAGTATGCAGAAACCGAAACTCTACCACTGGGACACCGGTTCATGCCACCTATAAGCGATTCCAAATTAACAAGTCAAGATGAATTGCCCGACCACTTGAGCTAATGTGTCTTATAGGTACGTATTACCTACAGAGGACACGGCCACCTCCGGGGCTACATCTTCATATATATATATATATATATATATATATATATATGCGTGTAATGAAAGGATTTCAAGAGCAATTTTTCACCTCAAAAACAAGGAGTGGTTCATTCCACAAAATACGTTTTTGAAACTTCAAAGCTTAACTTGTTTCTAGGCCTAACTTAGCCGAGACTTCGATCCAAAGAACCCTCGCTGTCCCATACTTAAACAAACCTATTAAGTTTTAATTTAACAATGTTT
>OY757914.1:96218898-96376398 GCA_963585895.1 Sepioteuthis lessoniana | reverse complement strand
GTTTAAGAGGTTTGAATTTAGAATTTTCCTTCTTCTAGACTTGTTGCCTAACCAAGGCTAAAGAACACAGTCTCCCCTATTATTTACCCATAGCTGGAGAGAGAATAATTGGATTCATACTTTTTTCAAGGATATTAGTGCTATGTGAAAATGCAATCAACCTAGTCCAGGATTTGAACTCGTGTCGTCGTGTCCATTTCCTACGATGATAATCATTACACTACAGGCACCTTCAAATAAGTCAGACAGTGTAAGTAAACTGCTCAACAGAAATAATCAGAAAGATGCAACTTTTAATGAAAAGCCATAATTTAGCCGAGTCGGTTGGAGTTGTAGAATACATCGACTGCATCTCTGCAGAGAGGTAAAACTCCCCCAATGAGCTTACTGTATATGATATTAGACAATCTGATTGAGAGGCTCCAGCAATGCTGGAACTTTCGGGAATGTGGAGTACCCCTTTATTGCCATCGCTCCCAGATCCCCTCTGGCCTGGAGTGGTAGCACCTGATAGGGTCCTATGAGTCAAATAGAACTTCTTCAAATTTAAACTGAGTGCAAACAAATGACTTATGCTACACTGAATTGTTTGAAAGAGAACTGTTTGGTAATTTAAGTGTGTAAACAAATGACTAATGTTTAATGGAATTGTTAGTGATAGATATCAATAATTAGAACCATTTAACTGTGTAAAAGAAAGAGTAATGTTGAATAGAATCATTAGTGTTAAATAGCAATACTTGAAACCCTTTAACTGTGTTACTAAATTGAAATATTGGTATAGTATAGTAATACTTGGAAACATTTGACAGAGTGCAAAATGAATGAATAGTGTTAGAATAATTAGAGTCAAATAGCAAAGCGTTTAACCACTTCACAGTGTGCAAGCAAATGATTAATATTGAGTAGTATAAGTCAAATGGTTTAAAATTGTTATCAAAAAATATTCACTGGGAGCTGGTTCTCACTGCCTCAAACTGCAACTCGAACTTTAACTGCAACTGACTCCAACTAACTCGAACTGTCTTTGGCAAAGGTTATATAATTGTTTGACATCCACCTACTTCCTGTGGGCGTAGCATCTGCACCGAATTCAACCCTTTCACAGGTCAAGGCAATATCTTGATGTCTTCGACCGGATGCACCTGTTCCTTGATTGACGGCTTGGTCGAAGGTCAATATATTACAATTTAAGAGGATATTATTAAACCTTACCAATTCTCAAACGCTGCAGCATTGAAACTATGTAATCAAAAATAGTTCTTATTTTATGATAACACAGTATACATAATATAACCCTGGTATCTTCGCTTTAAAAAAAAAATTTGTATTTTTATGAAGTAAAATATTCGGACTCTACCTATTCATTAGCATTATTGTAGATTCTCTGCTACGAACGTATTGATTCATGCTTTTTGATAGAAACGTGCCTAAGATAGATAGATAGATAGATAGATAGATAGATCCTGGCAGACAGTAGAAAGAAAGAAAGAAAGAAAGAAAGAAAGAAAGAAACTGGATAAGTTATGAACAACTTAGATAGATAGATAGATTCGGATGCAAATTTACGCAGACAGAGATATCTAGTTTCCTTACTTACCGGTGTTGGTGCTGTTGTTTATTGAAAGCATGTGATATTCTTGCATTGTCTTAAACTCAGCTTCGTAAATATCTACTTTTCCATACATCAGATATGAGTGTTTGTCAATTGCACGGGAGATGAAAAAAAGAGGCGCCAACAATTCGTTGACAAAATGGGGAACCGGTACATTTTGTTTCCTAGATGAAAATCTCGAAATGAAAAGCAATTCAATTGTAGATAAATCGGGAATCAGAAATGGCATGGTCTCCTCAAAGTCCAGACCTACCGACTTGGGGATGAATTGCTCTTGGGTGAAAGAGAAAGAGAAATGTTTACAACTGAGCTTTAGTAGGAAAGACCGACAGCCGCCATGTCAAAGAGAATATGGTAGAAAAATCAAATTTTATTATTTTTTTAAAATTTACTTATTTCATTTATTTTATTCATTTTTTTTTTTTTAAAAAGTGGAGAAGACACAAGAAATTTTCCGCCGGATATTTCATAAAAGTAGCAGCTGGAAGATTAATGGGTTAAAATGTTACATTTAAATGTTAATCACTAAGAAACGATGACATTTCGTAGTTGAAATAAATACATTATGTTCCTTTGAGCATCAACTCTTTCGTATGATGTCACTTCTGTTGGGCAAACATATTCTGTGTATAATACATATGTGAGTGTTATGTATGAAATACGTTAGTCCTTTTGAAATGCATTTATATCTATATGTGTACAATACATTTCGTGAATCATGCAAAAGTGTCAGAGCCGAATTTAATTTGAAATTCCTCCTGTCTTCACTTCCGACAATGAGTCGTTTTATATATATATATATATATATATATATATATATATATATATATATATATATATATATATATATATATTGAGATTCAGTTTGTTCAGAATGTTTTTTAACAGTCGACAATCTCAATAATGGTTCCAAAACAATATATATGTATATATGTGTCTATGTGTGTATACATGTGTATACAAGCTATATATATATATATATATATATATATATATATATATGTGTGTGTGTGTGTGTGTGTGTGTGTGTGTGTGTGTGTAAAACTTTGTCTTTTTTTTTTGTTGGTCCAAAGTGAGAAATGAATGAATATTTCAAAATGAATAGGTCCACTTAGAGATTTATATTTTTTAAAATTATTTATTTCGTTCTTACATACCTGTATGTTTCCAGCTTCCTACTTTCGTCAAAGAACGTTTAGCAATTTACTTGGTTTTTTGCTTGGATGCAGCACAAGGCCTTGTAAATGGGACACCCAATGAGACTCGAACTCACTCATGTAGGTTCGTTTGTCGACTAACCAAATATTTTCACGTAGAATTCCTTATTACTTATCTTTATTTTTACTAATCTTTTTTGATATGTAAATATTTTCAAATGCGAATTTTTCAAACTCGATTAATTAATGAAAAACATTGATATTTACCTTTTATTTATTTGTTTATTTATTTGCTGTTTCTTGTTTTCTGCTTTAATAAATTGGTTACTACTGTGATCAAACAAGCAACTTCATCAAGATAAACATTTCGGGGAAATTAATTCATATTAATCTTAAATAAAAACTAAATCAATTATATTGAAAGAGAGTGAATGTTGTAAATTTACTATGACAGCTTCCGGAAAGGAATCAACTTGGAAAGTTTCCATTTCATATTTTCCCGTTGCAATCTGCTGGTTGGCTGATTTTGATTTTAGACTTGCTCGGTCCTTATTGGATTATCAAAGGCTAAAGTCAATCTTTTTTTCTGGGGTTTTTTTTTTTGCCAATAATAATAATAATGATGAAAGTTTTCTGTTAGAGAAAGAGATGTGAGAAATTAGGATTATTTACTTAACTAAAAAGATGAATGCGAGGTGATCTAATTGAAGCTTTCAAAATAACTAATGGAATTTCTAATTACGCCAGACATTTGTTCGAATATTTCTCCTCGGATTGGAAAATTTCTGTCAAGACAGATTTCAACAAGTCGACTGACCAATTGGATTTTCGGAACAAATTGCCATTACACCATGTGAATTGCCAGTGAGAATCAATGATCTACTAATCTAGCTTGCTAACCATAACACCATGTGGCATGACCTACTTCAATAATATAGTGATCTAATAAGTTTAGCTTAGATGTAGTACTAGGCTAGAAGTATGGAGTATCCAGTGAGAATTGAACTATTATATCACTTGAGGTACCCAGCTGATGAAAAAACAACTATTACAAATGTCAACTTTCGAAAAGATGTACGCTGGTCATTGAAAAAGTTCCAAGCCTCGCAAGAAAAGAGGAGCAAAGCTGTTCATTATGTTGTGGAAATACACTTCCACTTCTTCTAAAATTAGAAAAAATAATCCAGAATTTTTCTTGCTTTATTTAATCTGGTTGCTGTACAGATTTTAAAGGGTTCCGTCTGCCCTATTATTTACCAATAGCTGGAGGGGAGAATAGTTGGATATATAACTTTCCCAATGGTATTAACGCAATGTGAAATGCAAAGAGCCTAATTTACGATTCGAACTCGGGTAGCTGAGTCTACTTTCTACGACGGTAACCGTTACGGCACTAACAATTCTTACTGACATTTAAAAAATCTGATTCAGCGTTATCTAGATGGAATACAGTGCCTTTTTCTTTTTTTGAACTTCGTACACTTTTTGCCGATCGCTTTTTTCATTTGGTCTAAGTTAGACCAGAACTTGGACGAATCAATTGTTTCCTTCCTCGAAAATTACTAAAGGCAAAGGACTTTCAATTTCACAATATATTCAGCATCAGTTTCTTTGGATGGTGACCAGTTGGTGGGGTCATCGTGTTGTATAGCCACATACATGACCAACTATACAAACGTATAATACATATACATCTACATATGCATGCAGAACACAATAATAACGACGACACAATAAAGACGAGCGACACAGTTCTTAGAAAAATATATCTCTCACTTTATTTGAAAGGGTTGTGTGTGAGAGGGAGTTGGAGACCGAACAATAACCACGGGCACCTCCTAAAATATACATTTACATTACTTATCCGAATTCACATTAGCTTCAGGCGGTGAAACCTTGGTCATTAGATACTGCCACTTGTCAAATATGAAAAAAAAAGTTTCTTTAAATCCCACCAGCCATAAACCACTTTGTCCACGTCACGTCGCTGAATATTTACAATACTGACAGTCATATTTTGAATAATCTTGCCAGTGGTGTAGTGGTTATCGTGGCCGGAAATGGACACGGCGACACGAGTTCAAATCCTGGACGAGACTGATTGCATTTCACATAGCACTAATACCCTTGGGAAAGGTATGAATCCAATTATTCTCCCTCCAGCTATGGGTAAATAGTAGGGCAGACTAGGTTCTTCAGCCTTGGTTAGGCAACTAGTCTAGGAGAAGGAAAACTCAGAATTCAAACTTGTTAAACTCCGCTTAAAAATTGACCTAGTGTCATATCCTGCCCGAGCGGAGGGGTTGGTACATGTGACCATTAAATCGCTTACAATTATAGAATTTTAAATATTTGCTGATGAATGCAGAGATATATTCTTCAATTGAGACGTGTTTAGCGTAACTATTGATGTCTAAAGAAATTAAATTGGTAACTCAAGTTCAAATCCTGGGCGAGACTGTTCATATTTACACACATATATTTGGGGATGGGGATGGGGATGAGCAAATCGATATAAAAACGTTTTTCTTAAATCAAGAAAGTGCTCAAGTACTGACTGACCTGGAGAGCAGAGCAAAACCTTTGAGAGATTATAGACACCTTTTCATGTCAGCTTCACGTCTAATAATTTCGTGTATTTGAAAAAATACATTTTTCAGATGATACATATATTTCAACGATTTTGTTTTCATTTGTTCAATCACATTTTGTAACTTTATCATAATAAATTATATATATATATATATATATATATACGAGGATCCTTAAATAAGTTTCCAGATTCTTTTCGTATGGGCACTTTTATTGATAGTACACACATGAAACTCTAGTCCCCTTCGAAGAAATCTCGTCCGGCTGCAATGCACTTGTTATACCGTTCCAACAACTTCTCGAAGGCCCCATGGAAGTCTTCTTATGCGAGCATGTCAATAACCTTCGTCACAGCCTCTTTCATTTCATCAATTGTCTCATAACGACAGCCTCTGAGCGTAGGGAATAACCAAAAGTCACAGGGAGCAAGGTCTCGACTATAGGGAGGCTAAGGAACTGTCTTGATGCCCGTCTTGCTCAAATAGTCTGTGACAAGAATGGAGTCGTGTACTGGTGCATTGTCCTGGTGGAAATGCCAGTGACCCGATTTGAAGAGTGCTGGCCTCTTCCGATGGAATCTCTTCATGAACTCCTTTAAAACCTTAACCCTAACCTTTTAGCCGATCAACTCTGGTCTATTGACTTCCTTACTCCTCACACACCTCTCATCATCCATCACAAAGTCCCTGCTTTCCTTGAATCTCTTATGCCACTTAAAAACTGATGCTCGACTCATGCAAGATGCTCCAAAAGCAGTCTGAAGCATTCCATAGATTTCTGTGGCATTTTTTCCAAGTTTAAAACAAAATTTAATTGCATATCGTTCTTCTAAAGTGTCCTCACGTCCAGATTGCATTTTTGAAATTCACCAGCTGTGACAATCAGTCTTTAGTAGGGTGTATTCCAATTACTGCAGTAGCTGTTTATTTGAACCTGAAATCATAGTATTTGGTCAGTCATCTCATAAGATGTACAGCAATAACATACTGAATTTTCTACACAATTTTAAATGCCTGTACAAAAAAGTCTGGAAACTTATTGAATTCACCACGTATATATCTAACATCCCTCCCTTTAAAACCAGAGAAAACGGCTTCGAGCTGACAAAGAAAAGAAGCAGAAGGTACCCCGCAAAAACAATTACCGACACCGACTACACTGATGACATAGCGATTCTGGCAAATACACCCAACCAAGCCGAAATACTACTGCATAGATTGGAACGAGCCGCTGCAGGCATTGGCCTCCACGTCAATGCACACAAAACTGAATACACATGCTATAATCAAACAGACGACATTTCCACACAAGACGGAACCTCTTTGAAACTCGTAGACAAATTCACCTACCTTGGAAGCAGTGTCTCATCAACCGAAAAAGACATCGACACGCGGCTAACGAAGGTGTGGACAGCTATCGATAAGCTATCGATCATATGGAAATAAGACCTGACCGATAAAATGAAACGCAGTTTCTTCCAGGCTGCGGTCGTGTCGATACTGCTGTATGGATGCACTACTTGGACGCTAACTAAACGGATGGAGAAGAAGCTAGACGGCAATTATACAAGAATGTTACGAGCAATATTGAACAAGTCCTGGCGACAACACCCCACAAGGCACCAACTATACGGCCACCTACCTTCCATTACGAAAACTATCCAAGACGAACAAGACATGCAGGACACTGCTGGAGAAGCAGGGACGAGCTCATAAGTTATGTACTCTTATGGACCCCCTTATATGGCCAAGCAAAAGCAGGACAAGCTCGAACATACATCCAGCAGCTATGTGAGGATACGGTAAGTAGCCCTGAAGACCTGCCAGAGGCGATGAATGAGCGGAAGAAGTGGCGAGAGAGGGTCAGGGATATCCGTGCTGGCGGCACAACATGAAGGAATTACTGCACTCATTTGACATCTACATATGTTCTCTGGTAAGAAAACCTGAGAAACTCAATAAAAGAAATATTAAGCCATTCCTTTTCTGTCGCATTCAACCAGATTTCTTTATATATATATATATATATATATAGGGTGTCTCAATATACATGGAACCCATGTGACTACTATAACTCAACTCATACAGGATGTCACAATATACATGGGACACATGTGACTGCTAATGACACTATTAATACAGGATGTCTCAATATACATAGGACTCCTGTGACAGCTAATGACTCTACTAATACAGGGAGTCTCCATATACATGGAACCAATGTGACTGTTAAAAACTCTACTCATAATGATGATGTGTTCTTTTTTGTTTCTGATTTGAAAATAGTTTACTATCATTATCATCGTCATGTGACGCCACCAGCGCGGATATTCCTGATCTCCTCCTGCTACCCTTCCCTATCGTCCATCGCTTCCGTTAGGTCTTCAAGGCTACATCCTGTATCGGCACAGACCTGTTGTGTATAGGTTCAAGCTGGTCGTCCTGCTTTTGCTCGTTCATGTGAAGAGGTCCACAGGAGTATGTCACTTATGAGTTCATCCCTACTTCTCCAGAAGGGCCTTGCATGTCTAGTTCGTCTAACTTGGATAGTTTTCGTAATTGGTTGTAGGTAGCCGTGCAGCTGCTGCTTTGTGAGGTGCTGCCTCCTGGACGTGTTCAATATTGCTCGCAGGATTTTTGTGTATTTGCCGTCTTTATACGTTTAGTTAGCGTCCATGTAGAGCATCCATACAGCAGTATCGATACGACTGCAGCTTGGAAAAAAAACTGCGTTTTATTTTATCGGTCAGGTCTTACTTCCATATGACCGATAGTCTATAATTAGCTGTCCATGCCTTTGCTAGGCGCGTGTTGATGTATTTCTCAGTTGATGAGATACTGCTTCCTTAACAGGTGAACATATCTACTAGTTTCAAAGGCCATCTCCATGGAGAGATGTCACCTGTTTGATTAAAGCACATGTATTCCGTCTTGTCTGCGTTGACATGGAAGCCTATGCCAGCAGCTGCTCGTTCCAGACTATATAGCAGGGATTCGGCTTGGGTGGGTGTATTTGCCAGAAGCGCTATGTCATCAGCGTTGTCCGCGTCCGTAATCGTTTGTGCGGGGTATCTTCTGCTTCTTTCCTTTGTTAGATTGAAACCGTTGTCTTTCATTTTCATCAGTTCACGTTCTAAGCACGTAGTCTAAGCAGATGATAAACAGGTATGAGGCTAATGTGATTCCTTGTAGCACACCTGCTACAATGTCGAAGTAGTCTGTGTCTCCATACGGGAAGATAACTTTTACTTTCGTGTTTCTATATAGCATCATTATGGCTGCGATGGTTTCTTGGGGTAGACCGTCGGTGAGTAGTATTAGCTCCATCTTTCCTCTGTGTATGGAGTCAAAGGCCTTGGCGAAGTCGTAAATTAATATTGTTGCCACTAGGTTTTTTGCACGTACATCTTCAAGAATTCGACGGATAGTCAAAATTTGTGACGTCGTGGATCTATTTCTGCAAAAGCCATTTTGGTTCTTCCTAAGTATCTTCTCAATTTTGTGTTCAATGTGTTTACATAGAAGAGCATTGTAGATCTTGACTGCAATGGATGTAAAGCTAAACCAAGGTCGCCCTTCTTAGGGAAGTGGGGAGGCATCCCTTTGTCCATCTGCCTATTGTGTTTTGATTATATACGGCATTACAGTGTCGGAGCAGTATGTCGTCGAATTCCCTAGTCTTCCATACTTCTGGGGGTATTTCATCAAACCCTGCTGCTTTTCTATTTTTAATTTTTCTTAGTTCTCTTAGTCGAGTTTTCTTAGTTTTTTTAGTCGAGTTCTTCTTGCGTAAACTGTCTTTGTTTGATGTCTAATTGTTTACTAATAATTCTCGTGATTGGTTCACGTGTAACTTTCGTTTTTTTGTTTTCGTTTTTGTTTTATTTGTAAAATCACTGCAGTATACTATCTGTGCTTTAAATGCAAAGACAATAACTGTAATTCCAAACAACATTTGAACCTGGTCAAGAGAAGCTAATACTATTGGACTTTATTAGAAACTGAAAAACTAAGCGTAAAATAGAATGTCTTTAAGGATACAAAGAACCATAAATAAGGATTTCGATGAAATTAAAAAAGAAAGTAATTGTGAACGTTTACTAGGTTAAAACTAAATGTTGACTAAATGGAGAAGTAAGAGGGGGAAAAATATTTTCTCAAAAGTCATGAGAAGCAACATAGTAGACGCAAAGGCGAACGGATAAACCTTCGGACGGTTCAACGTAATGCCTAACAAGGCCCTGGGCGTATGAATCCTACGGTTCAACGGCCAGGATCAAATAGTTCAATCGAGCAACTACTGCTGCTCATCTATAAGGGTGGATTCTATAGATGAGAATAAAAACAGCCATCGAAAGATTACCATGACCAACACTCAAACCACCTGTCCAAACCAAATCGCTCTTCGCACGAGTAAAAAAAAGGGGTGTATCCTGCTGAGTTTGGAGCCCTGGCCTGAGTATTCGAAAAATCAGGTGCAGAGCTCAAACTAAAATAAAAATTTCTAAAATGCAAACGCACAATATAAATAACGACATTCAACGTTGGAACCTTACATAGACTAGGAAAACTACCGGAGCTGACTGCATCGGCAATAGATTATAACATAGACATAATATGCATACAAGAACACAGTTACACTCATAGCAAGGATATTAAATATCACGACACCGGCAATGGATGGACGCTAGCCACTGCATCTGCATAGAAAAATTCTGCCAATGTAACGATGGGAGGTGTAGGTAGGCCCTAAAATCACTAAATAGCATTGAGAAAATACAATCTAGAATGATAGTAGCTACTTTTAATGGCAACCCCAGCGCAACAATCCTCTCCTGCTACAGCCCTACCAATTTTAGTGAAGAAACTGGCCTCATCACCTTCTATAAAGAGTTGTCCTCCCTTGTTCGTACCACATCGAAACAAAATGTTCTCGCCATTGGTAGAGACATGAATACCCAAATTGGTAAAAATTCCGCTTATACAACTCGTCAAATAGAAATGGGAAACATCTAACAGATTTCAAGCAAGAAAATAGATTATCATGCCCTCATACTAAATTTCAGAAAAGGGAGGGATAACTATGGACGTACTCCTATTCAAATAATACTAAAGCACAGATAGACTACGTCTTTATATGGAATAATAGTGTATTGAATTGCGAGGCATATTCCTCTTTCGAGGGTGTGTCCTCCGATAACCGAATTGTCACGGCAAAGATACGACTGAGCCTAAAAGCTGTCCGAACAACAACCACTGTACACTATGACTGGTCCCTGTTTAATAACAGGGATATTAGAGATAAATGTGCGTCAACACTAAAAAACAAATTCGATGCATTTCAGAAGAAGACACATACTCCGAATGACGAATATGAGAATTTCGTCAATGCCCACTTAGAAACGGCAGCAGAATGCATACCAACTAAACAAAGAGCTAAAACTAAAGTCCAAGGGGAGACATTAGCGGTTAGAAAAAAGCGTGAAAACTGCTTCCAAATGCATTAGGAAGAACCCAACCAATACCAATTCCCCAAAACGTAAAAAGGCACAGAAAGAATTAGCTAACATATACCTAAAAGACCAAACAGAATACGTACAAAATCAGATCAATAAGATTAGAGACTCGGCTGAAGATAGAAAATCTAGGATTGCATGGCAAACGGTAAACGAAGTGAGCAGAAGGAAGAGCACTGCCAAAGCTAAACTAAAAGCTACCAACCAACAAGAACGAATACAACTATTAAAACTACATTTCGAGAATTTACTCGGAAACTCTCCGAAAATTACACAGTTTACTATAACTAGTAGTAATCTCTCGATCTAAATTCCGTGGACAAGAGAGGAAACATATTTTGAGTAACTACTTATTTGAAGACAAAAGCATTCAAAACTGTCTCAAATAGATACAACCCATTAATATGATAATGATTTATTGATGAGACACGTAACTCAAAAAAGATTGTATGTCATGGAAGCTGATATAATAACAATTAAAAAACATTGATTTGATGCATTTTTACAGGACATGTTCCAAGTGACCGCCATTGCGTTCGTCTCAATAATAAATCATTATCATATTAATGTGTTGCATCTATTTTGAAACACCCTATATATATATATATATATATATATATATATACATGCGTGTGTGTATGTGTGTGGAGAGAGAGAGAGAAGGAGGGAAGAGGTATCTGTTAGGATACGTCAGTGATCATCACCTAGCGCCGTTGACTCTGGGTCTGCGCTATCCAAACCTCGATTTATGTGATTTTTAACTGATATTGAGTTGTATTTATAAATATATTAAACTTCATTATCAATGTAACACCCAACTAAACAGCTGCTGTACGGCCACTTGCTTCTCATCTCACTAACCATCCAAGCAAGACAAAAAACATGCAGGGCAACGCTGGACTCCAACATATGGACATGCCCATGTGGGCTGACTTGCAAAACCTTACATACATTAATTCTGTATAGACATTTATATATATATACATATATATATATATCATTCGAGTATATATATACTATTGATGCACACACACATACACATACACACATATATATGTATATTCTAATTTGATTTTTTAAAGATTATTATATTAGCATAAGTAGCAGATATTCTTAACCATTTATTATTGTCTGAGCATTGCTAAAGAGCGTGGAACTGAAAGTAGCGAGTTAAATTAGTTTGTATCAGATGATAAAATTGCAATATCATTTGGATATTTAACACTTGGTTTTTAAACTGTTGAGAGGAAGAGAGAGAAGGAAAAATATATATGTGTGTGTGTGTGTGTGTGATATCGATCATATAGTTTGCTATATTCATAAATAAAGAGTGCTACATATCAGTAAGGGGGTGTATCTAAGTTAGGATAGCGTTGATGTCGTGTCACTGATGTTTGTTCCAGTGGTGACATAGGCGAGAAACTTACAGTCACTAAGCGCCGTTGACTCTGTCTACGCTATCCTAACTTATATATATACATATAGATAACACATCACTCAATAAATCCCGCGCCTAACTTAAAAAACGAAAATTTTGAGGCAAAATTTGACTTTATTCATCAACATTGTCTCTTTCTAGGGTGATTTCAACGCTTCTCTAACAATTTGATGCCTTTTTTGGAGAACGATTTGTCTTTGGCCTCAAAATACAGCTCAGTTTCCTCTATCACTGCTTCATTGGAGCCAAATCTCTTTCCCTGGACCATTCTTTTGAGGTCTGCAAACAGCCAGTAGTCGCTGAGGGTTAGATCTAGAGAACAGGGTGGGTGGGGAAGCAATTTGAAGTGCAATTCATGTAGTTTTGCCATCGTTGCAATCGACTTGTGACACGATGCATTGTCTTGGTAAAAGAGCACTTTTTTCTTCTTCTTCATTCGTGGTCGTTTTTTTTTTGGCGATTTCTTTCTTCAAGCGCACCAATAATGCTATATAATATTTGCAATTGATGGTTCCTCCTTTCTCAAAGTAAGCGGTGTGCATCCCAAAATACGGAGGCCAAAACCTTGTCTGCTGATGTTTGCGTTTTTGGTCGCTTTGGACGGCTTTCACCTGCTGCTGCCCTCTCAGCTGACAGCAGATTTGACTCCAGAGTGAAGTGGTGGAACCATGTTTCATCCATTGTTACATATATACGCAAAAACTTCTTTTTGTTGCGTTAAAACAGTTGCAAACAAACGCTCTGAATCGTCGATGCGTTGTTGTTTTTGATCGACTGTGAGCAAATGCAGCACCCACTTTGAGCACAGCTTTCTCATTGACAAATTTTCATACAAAATGGTGAATACACTACCTTCTCATATCTTCAACTCCTCTATCTCTTACAACCTCAATTTACATTCAGCCAAAACGGGTTTGTGGATTTTTTTTTTTTTTGTATTTTCCGGGACAACTGTCGAATTTTGGCGATCTGAGTGTTCAGTATCATTTGTGTCTGTATGACCACGTTTAAAATCAGCATACCACCTCTTAACCGTTGTTTCAGACGGAGCAGAGTCCGAATAACCCTTATCAAGGCATTGTTTTGCTTGAACAGTACTTTTTCCCCCATCAGAAAGCAATGCTTTATCAACACACGAAATTCAGATTTTTCTATTGTTTTCAAAATTTGCAACAGAAGATTCACTTAAATAATTGTAATTTGTAAACTAATAATCCGTTCGGGCTCAAATTTTGACACGTGCCATCTAAATGTTAGTTCTTTATAAAAATTATATGGATTTTTTATTAGCGGCGCCATCAATATGTCAGGCCGAGGACTTATTGAGTGATGTGTTATATATATATATACATATATATTTATTTATATATATATATATATATATATATATATATATATATGTTGAGAGAGAGAGAGAGAGAGAGAGAAGAGAAAGAGGGGAGAGAGTGACTAACAATTTTTTTCTCACTGAATACTCCTTTTTTAGCTTTGCACAAAGGCTTGTTATAGTATGTGCGCCGAAAAAAATAGTTTTCTTGATTTTTTGATTTTTTTGTATTCCTTACTTTAAGGGACAAAATCAGAAATTACTAAAAGTACGTGTAGTGTTTTAAAACTTGTAGATGCCTTCACACAACAAAGAGAGAGAGAGAGAGAGAGAGAGAGAATATACAACCCTATGTTTCTTCAGGTCTGGAGGCGTTTTAAGTCATAGCGAGTACTTCTCGTATTTCAATGGAAGAAACCTAATCGAAACACAGTCAATATAAATAATACTTTTGGCATTTATATAGGGAAATACATTTAGTATTTATAGGCTTTCTGCTAAGCAAAAGGTGAAAGAGAAACGAAAAACGATATTTTTCCTCTTTCTTTTCTCTACACTCTGACATTCACATATTACATTGCTTACTGTAACCATTTTGCTTTCGTTTGTTTGGTATTATGTTTTTGTTTTGTTTTTATTTTTGTTTTTTTAATTTGTTTTTTTTTTTTGCGGGGGGTGGATTTTGTTTTTTGGTGGTTTAGAGTCTAAATGCATGCTTTATATCAAACTAACTGCAATGCAGTGAATGATAACCTCATTACAAAGTCGGACAATATGCAAAGAAGCAAAAGCTCAAAGCCTATCGGGAGAGAAATATGCAAGCTATTCTGTGGCCGATATTTAAGTAAAAACAATATAAAAAAATGTACTGCTTGAAAAGGAATATTTAAGTATATACAGTCCGTCTTTCGGAAGATAACTCGAGCAGAGTAAAGGTTAGCGAGCTAGTCTTGGAGTCCGATTGATAGTGAGTTCGATTCTTGCTTTTGATTAATCCTTGTGCCACAAATAAACTAAACTTAATCAATAATTGCGAGGGTTGTTCAAAAAGTTTTGAGAGAAAAATCTTAAGTAGTATTTCTAGTTTTATAAGAAACGGTAGTGCGTAGCAACAGCAAAAATGTTCGGCGACGCTCTTCTTTCTGGCTGAGGCTTAGAACATTTTG
Organism: Sepioteuthis lessoniana; assembly: GCA_963585895.1. Taxonomy (NCBI): domain Eukaryota; kingdom Metazoa; phylum Mollusca; class Cephalopoda; order Myopsida; family Loliginidae; genus Sepioteuthis; species Sepioteuthis lessoniana. The sequence continues at coordinate 96,361,588 of OY757914.1, read as the reverse complement.
AATGGCCATCGTACAAAATGGCAGCTTTGTGTGATCTAATATAATAGATTTATTGATAAACTAATTAATTAACGGCATGTCAACCCGTCTACAGTAATTTTATGTATAGAGGTCAGTGAATCACGCTCATTGTATGCTCATATTTACATTTTTTGAGAAGTTGTTTTTTTAAGTTTGTTTTTTGCTGTTTTTTTTGGGGGGGGGGGCTTCCTTTTTTCTTTTTTCTTTTTTTTTTGTCATATATTTAATTGAAAACTATCCAAGTTAGACGAAGAAGTAGAGATGAACTCATAAATGACATACTCCTGTGGACCCCTTCACATGGACGAGCAAAGGCAGGATGACCAGCTAGAACCTACATACATCTGCTCTGTGCCGATACAGGATGTAGCCTTGAAGGCCTACTGGAAGCGATGGACGATAGAGAAGGGCGGGGTGGGGGTAGAGTCAGGGAGATCCACGCTGGTGGCGCGACATGATACTGATATATATACACACACACACATATATATATATATATATATATGTATATAGTCATCCACAGACATATCTGTTTCGTTCTATCAGAACTCATCAGAGTGGCTTGACATACTAAATTCCCGTAGCTGGGATCGAAACCCAGTTGAATCAAACGCCAATCCAAGACTCTACCCCTCAGCCACGAGGAAAGCAGCAGCAGCGAAGTAAATTTTAAACGGTTATGAATCACAATTACTACTGTTTACATACATCCGCTTAACGGCTACCGAGACCTCAATTCATATATGAAGAGACTTTCATATACGTTAGAGAGATGAGAATCGTTCAATAAGGTGAGTTTTGTTATAACACGACTCACACTTTAACCAGGAAAAAGGGTTTGCTATATTTTTCAATATTATCTCAATTCTTTAAAACACGTTTTCCCCTTCAAAAAACAAACCTTTATATTCCTTTAGCACAGAAATCATTGGATTGAGTTTTTAGCCATTTGCTCACTGTGCTTTTCACGTCATCATCGCTTGAAAAACTTGTTCAACGTTGAAATTCTTTAACAAGGCCAAACAAGTGGAAATCATAAGAGGCCAGATCTGGACTGCAAGGAGCTATTCTCAACCAAATTGATTGATGGTTTCCACTGTTCTGGCTGCAATATGAGGCTTTGAATTGTCCTGAAGATAAATGACCCCAAATGATTGAAGGCTTCTTCGTTTGTGCTTCAAGTCTTTTTTTTTTTTCACTTGCCTTAGGAATTGGCAATAAGAAGTACTGTTTACGGCTGCATCTTTTTCAAGGAAAACGAAAGTGTGGAATCCTTTCACGTCCCAGGATAATGACACCATGATCTTCCTTACCGACCGCTGCACCTGAACCTTTTTCTTTACCTGAGAGTCACTTCCTTTCCACTTCAATACGGGTTTGTAGCGGCAAACTCATGTTTCATTACATATGATAATTTTCTTAAGGAACTTTTTTTGCAAAGCCAGAGATGCGCATTTCAGACAACAGGATTCTTTTCTGTTTGTGCTCTGGCGTCAACATTTTAAGAGCCAAACAACTGACCTTTTATTTAAATCAAGATCAGCATGCACAATTTTTTGTACTGTACCAGTTATTGTAACTCTTCTGTCAGCCAAAATTAGCACATTACCTGAATCTAACATTTCGAGTGTCCTCGACATTGTAAGCCTGCTTGGCTTGTCTTCATCTTGAATACTATTCCGTCTTTTTTAAAACAAGTTTGCCTATTTGTAAATACTATTTCAATTAAAATATGGTTCTCCATACACATCACACATTCTTCTGTAAATATCACATGTTTTGCACTTCTCAACTTCCAAATATTTGATGACAGACCTCTGTTCAAGCCTTAGCCACTCTGTTTGGTTTGCCACTATTTTGAATAGCCTCAAAACGAATATTTTTTGCAGAATCAATGCAAGTTTTGCTAGAAACAAATCCCAACAATGCAGAGTTTATATTTATGGAAAACAGTTCTGAAAAAAAAATAATTTGCTTTTTTTTTTTTCAAAAATATTCACCTTATTTGTTGGATACTCTCGTATATAAAACAGTTTGGTTGCTTGTCTGTTTGCTCGGTTGGTTAGTTGGTTGGTTGGTTGGCTTCTTTTATTGTTTATCCACCCTTGTTGGGTTAATTAATCCCGAAGTCAATCAGTTTTTTATAACCAGTCTTAGGATTTCAAGTAAATCTTTCTCTTTAGTTATAATATTCATTTATTTGTACAAAGTTTAGAGTGTTTGCCAATGGCCGGGAAGACCTGAGTTCAATCCCAGGTCAAGTCATACCAAAGACTCAAATAATTGTACTTGATGCCTTCTTACTTAACAGCATTATAAGGGGCGAATCAAGGGTAAAGTAGGGCAATCCAGCGAAAGGAGTAGCGCCCCACTACACCTTGGTGTAGTAGCTATCGAAAAGGGAGCCTTCGGGTCACCCTCGACTACGGTCGCCAATTTTACTTACTTTTCTTACATATTTTCATGTAATCTTATAGTTATAATTCGCACACAATTATATTGTTTAAAGTATTTCAAACAATTATGTGATTTCAAGGAACTAATTATAATAATATCTTTAATAAACAATCATAGCTATTTGACAAAATATTCTCTAAGATGTGGTTAGATGCCTAGTCGGCGATGTTCTTAAGTTCATTGGGAGTTACGGATCTTTTCAACATCATACCTCCTCGCTAAAGTGACCCGGCTGAAATTGGGGGTGTCCTCGTGGTGTAATGGTTAAAGCGATGGACTGCGGAATCGTAGTACGCGTGTTCGAACTCCAGTTGCGCTATTACGTTCACTTTCGGGCAAAAACCCTTGGGAAAGGTATGAACCCCCTTATCCTTCCAGCTATGGGTTAAATAGTACCACTACTGTTCTTCTAGGAGAATAGCTTTGGCATTAAATAACCTACAAAGGTTGATATGCCATGAAACAAAGAAACCAAACCAAACCAAACCGGCCGAAATTGATCGCGTCTCAGCCTGCATCCATTCAACACAGTTATTCGTCAGCATTTCATGCGCCCCTCTTCAACGAACAAATGGTTTAGAATTCGTTCTTTATACTTATGGTCGGGATGTTAAACTATTATTGATACAAATAATTTGAATAGTTTGCACATGTATGCTTTCAAGTATTCCTGTCTAATATTTAAAAAAATCAATCAGATCTATTTGATAAAGGTATTCAACCATCCTCCCGGAGTATCGGTCATCATCATCATCATCATCATCATCGGTACTTGACACAAACCCAGCTTAAAGTGGACTGCCCCACGTGAAGCTGTTATATTCTCGTATGCAGTATCATAACGACACAATAATAAAACCGACGCAGGAAGACTTCTTTAACAATATATTTACCCCTCACTTTATTACAAGGGTTCGAAATGGGTTACTCAAGGTTTACGTGTGAGAGGGAGCTGGAGACCGAACAGAACTGAAATATTTTGACCCCCACTCTTATGGCCGTCAATGTTGTGTCTTTCTTGTTCTCATGATGCTCAACCGGAGGCCCAGCGGCTCAGCTCTCTGCTAGATGATGGCTTTCTTTACTGCATCATATCAGCATCTTCTCTGGACCCCAACTCATCAGGGCCACAAGCCTCTTCGGCCTGGTGTGGCTTTCTCTACCACAACTCTACTCCAACTGGAACTCGAACTGTCTTTACTTCTGTCTTGACTGAGTTCCACGCCCACTCGATCGCCCTCTCGATCTTTGAAATCACATGTTTGATCGTCATCAAGCGGAAATAACTGTCATGCAGTTCACAGGTCACTCTCTTCCGGTGCGTCAGTCTATGAGTGTACCATGGGAATTTTTTACCTCGTCCCATTTCATCAGCCAATTTCCTCCCACGCGATTTCCTCTCATAACTGCCATTAGAATGTGTCACTTCCTTCCGGCGCATCACCTTGGAATGGCATTTTTGGCCGGGTCAAAGGCCAAAATACAACAAAACTTTCAACCCCTCCCCCAATGGGGATGCTGTGCAAAAAAATTTCTAAATTCCTTCGAGTGAGAGTCTTAGGAGAATTCTTAAATTACCTAGATCCATGCCAATACAATATCGTTTATAAGTAAGTGTACTGCCAGTAAAAAAAATATTCAAAACCAAAGACTCCTGAAATTTTCTATTTCCATCGGAACATATACAGTGGGGATTGTTCTGAGGGCTCCAATTATCACTGGTATCACTTTTAGGTTCCATGTCATTTTTCAGTTCTCTGACAAGGTCAAGGTTTTTGTCCAACTTTTAACTTTCTTTCACTTTCACTTTGTGATTTGTCCATTTTACATATCCATATCATTTATTCAAATGCTTAAGTTTGCATCTCTTTTAAAACCGTGACCGCTTGAGCAGAAATTCTCTTCTACAAATATTAATTTGCCGTAAAATTTGATTCTGTCTCTGTAGTTATTTAATCCAGAGTAAATTATTATATATATATATATATATATATATATATATAAGTTTGCATGAAAAATGTATGCCCATAGGTAAATCAAAAAACATCATAAGAAAAGTCAACATTTTATTATCTATTATAATGATATTTATTATTATACGAGTTTTTCTCCAGTTCATCGTGTTTTTCTTTTCTAGATTCTTGGGGATTGTTCCGAGAGCTCCAATTATCACTGGTATCACTTTTAGGTTCCATGTCATTTTTCAGTTCTCTGACAAGGTCAAGGTTTTTGTCCAACTTTTAACCTTCTTTCACTTTCACTTTGTGATTTGTCCATTTCACATATCCGTATCATGGTTATGTTACAAATCTACTACAGACAATAACTTTTTTCTTTGTTCTAGTTTGCTGCATTCGCTTATGTAATTAATCGTTTCATTTCTGTCTCCACACACAAAAGTAAACAACTTATTATTTATTATCCTAGTAATATTTATTATACGAATTTTTCACACTTCAATTTCAAATACAGATTCTGGTTTATGCGTATATCATTTTTTTTAGTAGGGTGAGATTTCAGTTTCTAGCACAATATTATTTTACACCTGGCGAATTTTTTCGTCAGCCTTAGTTGCAGAGGCAGGACGACCAGCTAGAACCTACACACGGCAGCTCTATGCAGATACGGGATGTAGCCCTGGGGACCTGCCGGAAGTAATGGACGATAGAGACAGGTGGCGAGAGAGGGTCAGGGGTATCTGTGCTGATAGTGTGACATGATGATGATGATTTGACATGGGTAGCATATTGTGGCTATACCAGGCCCAATGGTTTGATTATTTATGCTCCTGTCGCAGATATGACCTGGTATTCTTTCTAGGAAAAAGACACTTCAGCGGTCCACAAAAAAGAAGATATGCCACATATCTATTTTTGTTCTAATCAGATTTTGTGGCTTGATATCATATCCTTATTTGCAATGCTACTTTTCTTTCATTGGATTTTTACAGTTAGCATTAAGTCGACATTTATACTTATGTTCCCATTATACCTGTTTAGCTGAAAGTTTAAGATTTTTTTGTCTCTTTGCTTTAAGTAAGCAAAGAGTCACACCCGTCTTTTATTTTTATGGCCCGGGTTTAATTAGTTTTCTATACAGACTAACAACGATACATCTGGTGGGGGTGGTATTTTGGGGAAGGAGGGGTATTTCTATGTATTATCATTTTAAGTAAATGCTTCCAAACTTAACTAACATGAAGAATTCAAAAACCTAGATAAATTTCACGACCTTCATCTTCTTTCTCATCTCAAGACTCCTTATGACTTACGCAAAAATCAAAACATATTGACTCTCATTGCCTTATACCAGACATTGTGATCTCAGCATTTGGCGCTATCTCCGTCCCAACTCTTCATCGTTCGGATCCCAAAGAACTGATCTTTTAAGACCCTACAATAACTTCGATGGACCATACCCTGTATGGTACTATTTACCAACCCCTCCGCTCGGGCAGGATATGACACAAGGTCGATTTTTAAGCGGAGTTTAACAGGTTTGAATTCAGAGTTTTCCTTCTCCTAGACTAGTTGCCTCACCAAGGCTGAAGAGCCTAGTCCGTCCTACTATTTTACCCATAGCTGGAGGGAGAATAAGGGGGTTCATACCTTTCCCAAGGGTATTTGCCCGAAAGTGAACGTAATAGCGCGACTGTAGTACGAACTCGCGTACTACGATTCCGCAGTTCATCGCTTTGACCATTACACCACGAGGACACCCTGTATGGTAACTTTCGTTTCAAAAAACCTCCATGCAAGACATTATATATCACCTGAGCAAAAACACCAAGAAGTTTATTTAATTTGGTTTGGTTTGGTTTGGTTGGTTTTTATGGCATATCAACCATTGTAGGTTATTTAATGCCAAATCTTTTTTATACATATATATCAAATATATGATTTCTAAACACATTTTGTTGATAACATTTTTAAACGAGCCTGAGCTTATTCTTTTGCACACAGTTAAATGGTTTGAAGTATTGTTATTTAACACTAACAATTATATTAAGTGTCAGTCATTTGTTTACACACAGTTAAATGATCAAACATTTCTACTTCAAGCAATTCAGTTTAGCATAAGTCCTTTGTTTGCACTCAGTTTATTTGACCCATAGATATGACCTTATCAGGTGCCACCATTCCGAAATAGAGTGGACACAGGATCAATGACAATGAAGGGGGGTACTCCGCTTTCCCCAATCAGATTATTTAGTGTCATATCTGGGACACTCATTGGGTGAGTCTTACTCCTCAGCGGAAATGCAGTCGGTGTATTCTGCAGAACCAGTCGACTGGGTCATGGAAGTTTATTAGAACAATTTCTTTGCAATTTAAACAACAAACATTACCTCAACTTGAGAACAGAAAAACGTATTACCGTTCCTGCAGTTCGAAATGCCACATTTTTCTCTCACTTCTTAGACAGTAAATGCAATATCAATTGTCTTTTTCTTCCTCCTTTTCTTCTTTTTTAAACTTTTTCTTTTGCCGCAATCGATTCTATTCTATCTTCCCACACTGTATTTTCTGGTAACCCTCTTGTGTTTATAGCAAATTCATATGGAACACATCCTCGTCACAGCACCAGATAAGTGAAGGTAATGTCACGGGTAAACACAAAAGAAATCGATGAACACGCATATACAATTTGGTTCTACCGTTTGATAATTCAATATGGCGATCTAAATGAGTTTCCAAATCATCCCTTATAGAGAGGAGCAAAGTCTTTCTGTAAAAGTTTGTATGTGTTGCGTTCTGGTTAGTGAACGCTTGTAATAATAAATTAAGGACAAACCACGATATGAGAGGAAATAGAGATATATTCTCAGGAAAAATTATATACAATAGAGAGACTATTAGTAGACAAGAACATAGGATTAGTGAATACAGAATAAAGATATAGTCCAACGATAGTATTGGTTTCCGTTATTACGGTAGCAAGTAAGGTGATCTAGTGCGATCTCCAGTCTCCAACGCTCTAATACTATTCCTAAAAGAAGCTGCCCATCACCTTCTAGTCTGCCCTGGTATTATTAGCTACTACTATATATGGCAGATGGACTAGTTCATTGTGTGGAAAAAGGTGGGTGGTACCCAACAATATGAAATCTCCGTTTGGAATAGAATACTAAGATTTCAAGACACCCACCCCATAAGAAAAACAAGTCCACTCTATATTGTTCCAGAAATCCAACTGTCGAAACTCAAAACTCAAACTTTCTTATCAATCATTTTTATCAAAATGGCCTCGAGCTTCTCATCTATCAATCAAACGCCTCCACACTTCCGCTGGTTATGTGTTGATAGTAGGAGGACATTACATAACAATGGTCAAAGTCGAGAATATCATATTTAGACATCTTACACATAACTTTTTTGACTGCCTTATTAATTCGGGCGCAGTCTTCTAGTAGAATATGTTTGTTCATCTGTTTTGTGTGTTTGATGTTACTTTTGGTGTTGTTGTTTTTGGAAATTCAGATACCCAGTGGATTTTTTCTTTGTTTTTATATGAATGTTTTTTCTGTTATATTGCTACTGACTATTCTATTACTTCTGCCACACACTATATATATATATATATATATATCAAGGTGGATTATAGGTGTAACAGTTTTCTGAAAGTATTACTACTACGGTGTTCGGTAATGAAGATTGATTTGCCCAGCTACTCATTCACGCACCCTATTCTACATAAAACATAATAAAATAGATAGATAGATAGATAGATAGATAACCTCATGCTTGATTAATAATGGCTTCAGGACATTTACGTTTACACTAGAGGAATACTGAGTTTTGAAATGCAAATCAATCAATAAAACGATTACTGAAAGTAAATTCCTCGAATCTAATGTGTAAAATCGTCATTTTCAAATGACCGGGGGAAATAAAATAAAATAAATGATTAATGACAAAAGCGTTCTGCTTGAAATAAAGGAATTAAGAAAAATCCCTAATTTGATAACTATTACTTTTCTTTTTGTTTTTTCTTTTTTTTTTTTTTTTTTTGTAAATAGCAAAAACATCGAATGCAAATTTCACTACGAGAGAAATTGGGTTGAGTAGATGGAAGTTCTGGTGATCTTAAATGTCAATCTTGAGGGACTGCATAAATGCATACAATGAAGGCGCTCGTATAATAACGGTTATCATCGTAGGGAAATGGAATCGACGACCCGAGTTCAAATTCTGAATTAGCCTGTTTGCATTTCACATAGCGAGGATTTTCTTGGGAAAGGCATGAATTCATCATCTCTATTTCCTCAACCCCCTGATATGGGTAAATAGTTGGGCAGATTGAGTTCTTTAGATTCGGATGGGCAACCAATCTCGGAGAAGGAAAACTTTGAATTCAAACCAGCTATTTTCACTCTAAAAAATTGTCCTTATGTCGCCTCCTGCACAGGGGATCGGAAGGGTTGGGTAAATACATACGTAAATACGAACATGATAAATATATATGCATATTTTCTGTCTCTGACATATATATATATATATATGTGTGTGTGTGTGTGTGTGTGTGTGTGTGTGTGTGTGTGTGTGTGTGTGTGTGTGTGTGTGTGTGTTGCGGGCGCGCGTGCAGAACAATTTTACTTATTTTCGCTGGTCAAAGAAAAAAGGTACAAAAATTTATGAGTGATGATAAATATGAAATATATAAATGAATACATTTTATTTGAATCTTTTTGGGGGGAAGTGCCGTTTGCATAGTGAGTTTCTAAATTAAAAAAAAAGAATGACACAAATTTAGCGATGAGTAATCGTCAGTTATCCAGTCAAGCAGACCATTGTTAGTGAGTTCGATTCTAACTCGGTGACCCATAACTAAGTAATAACTACAAAACAAACAAAGCCGTCCTTCCAAGGACGTACCACAACAACCATCGCATATGTGCAGTAACGGTTATCTTCGTAGGAAATAGATTCGGCTAGCCGGGTTCACTTCCTGAACGAAACTGTTTACATTTCCCTTCTTGCTAGTACTCTTAGGAAAGGTATGAATCCAGTTATAAGTAAATAACAGGACAGGCCGAGCTCTTTAAACTTGGATACCCGTCTAGGAGAAGGAAATTTCTGAACTCAAACAAGTCGTAGACCTGAAAAGGGATTGGCTCACGACACGACAGAACCAGATTACGGAATAAGTCTCATTTTGTTGGGACTGTTCACAAGAGAACGATACATTGGCAAAACAAAGAATAATCCAAAGATGACTTGATCGTCCTAACTTAACTGATCTTAAATGGTCACGTTTTGCGTCGCATTTGCATTTAACAAAATCCCTTGTTGGCTTCTTTTGCCAACAAACGTTTGTGGCCCAGTCAGCTGGAGCTGTAGAATACACCGACTGCATCTCTGCAGAGGGGTAAGATTCCCCCAACGAGTGTCCAGGATATGACGCTTAACAATCTGATGGTGAGGCTCCTGTAATTTAGGAGCTTTTAGGAATGCGAATTACCCCTTCATTGCCATCGCTCCCAGGTCTACTCTGTCCCGGGATGGTAGCACCCGATAGGGTCCTATCTATGGATTAAATAGAACTAAAGAGCGTACTTATGATAAACTGAATTGTTTGAAATAGAACTGTTTATATGTATAAATGATAGATTCGATATTAAATAACCTACAATGGTTAATATATGTCCTAAAACGAAACAAAACCAAACAAAACAAAATGTCTTTTTTTATAATGTAATACTTTATGCAAGATAGTTAATTACTCACTGTTGCGATGTAGAATACTAGATTGACTAAGTATTTAAAAAGTTTCCTTTGAATATCACTAAATATAACGAATAACTTTTAGCCAACCTTATATTAAAAGATATTCTGTGTCTAGTCATGATTTTCCGTGCTTGAATTCTTATAAATAATCTATTTTTCATCATCAGTGACCGTCTTGTCCAAAATGACAAATTGTTCATTTTTTTAATATCATAATAAGTCTATTTGTTAATGGCCACAAACTAGTCTTGCCGAAAACGACGATTTTTTCATTTTAAATTATCGTATTTAATTCACTCTCACCATCAGTGATTGTCTTGTCTAAACGTGACATTTTGAGTAAAACTATAAAAGAAAAACCCACGCTGATGTCAATTTTCTTAAAGAAAACTTCTACTGATTTAAAAAAGATTTAAAAGTTGTTATCGTTGATAATGACCAATAGTTTTGTTGGAGTTGAAAACCAGATATTATCGGAATGATTAGGATACGCATTGGTAAAGCGTTGACATAATTGACTGGTTATCGATCGTATAAAATAAAATCAGAATTCTTCCAAGCTGAAGTCGTATCAGTACTATTGTATGGTTACACTATTTGGACTCTCATGAAACGCTTGGAAATAAAGCTAGATGAGAACAATTCAAGAATGCTGCTTGTTGTTTTAAACAAACCCTGGAAGCAGCACCCTTCAAAATAGCAGTTATACGACCATTAGCCGCCCATCTCATAAACTATCCAAGAAAGATGAGCCAGAAATACTGTGCTCAGCTTAAGAAGTAAGGACTCTCACCTTATTAATATTTCTTCATAACTATAAATTTCATATATTTCTATAGAATTGAAGACCCAAACGGGAGAATAAAAAAATATTGAAATCAACGAAACGTTATTTGTAAAAATAAATTTCATCTGGTTATTGCGTCTTCTATTCTATAAAAGATATATGAAATGTGAAGTCATGAAACAATTGTAAGATGGTGAGCTTTTAACTTCTTTTAGTTTTTATAATGCTCTGCTGCCCAGCATCTGAGCACTTTTTGATTTATTAAATTTTTTTGTACGACGGTTTATTATTTTCTCTTTGATATATATATATATATATATATATATAAATATATATATAAGTATATATATATATATATGTGTGTGTGTGTGTGTATATATATATATATGTATAAAGTTATTAATTTTTATAAACTATTCTATAATTCTAACGGTGTAAAAAAAAAAACAGGTAGTACAATTCGCAAATAAAAAATATTACACAAACTGGTAGTCGGGAAGAAATCCTTAAAAGCATACGTACTACTTAAAAATGACCAACCAGTAACACATACCTAGCAACAACAACAAAAAAACACCAGAAAGCTAAACGTAAGAGTGCTCACTAAGTAGAGCGAAATATAAATGCCCGCAGAGTCAGAAATAAATTTCCTATGTTTCACCTAATCTGGTCATCTTGAGAATTCTGGGGTCAGAAATGTCCTGATGATCCATTCAGGTGAAACCGGGGTAGATTTTTTTCTGACTCTGCAGGCGTATATATATATATATATATATATATACTGGTGAGTTTTAGCCTTATACTTTTTATATCAGATGTTTTCATAGTTAAATCAGTCACTGGGATACTCGTAATTCTGAGATATTTTTAAACTGGGTCTAACAACCACTTAAGATGCTTGTAGAACTTGGAAAGTGGAAGAAAATGAAGCAATATCTGACCATTCTGACCAAAATTTATTCAATTAGAAACTTGCATCTTGAAATAACGTTCAGAAGTGAACGATTATGATGCTTCAAAATTCATGGTAGGAGAGAGCCTGACCATCAACACACCAAAACTCTCTGTAGAGCTCGAATCATCAAAATCTGCAATGGTTAAAGCATTTAAATATACAATTCTTCAGAGATTCTCCAAGAATTTTTAATATATTTCTTAATCTTCATTCTGTATATAATGTTACTAGGAATCAGCTGGAATGAAATGCCCTGAAACTTTTAGAGAAATGTTTGAATTCAATAAAACAGATTGAATTAGTACAAATGGTAAGGTTTGGTGTGTTTGTTTTTTTATTAATGGTATATCAATCATCGAGGGTTATTTAATGCCAATGTCGTCTTTGTAGAACAGTAGAGGTATTATTTAATCCATAGCTGGAGGGATAAAGGGGTTCAAACCTTTCCTAAAGATATTAGTCCGAAATTGAGTGTAATACCGCAGCTGTAGTTCGAACTTGCTGACTCATCATCATCATCATGTCGTGTCGCTAGCACAGATATCCCAGACCCTCTCTCGCCACTTCTCCCTATCGTTCATCGCCTTTGGCAGGTCTTCAGGGCTGCATCCCGTATCCTCACAGAGCTGCTGTATGTATGTTCGAGCTGGTCATCCTGCTTTTGCTCGGCCATATGTCCATAGGGTCCATAGGAGTACATCACTTATGAGCTCGTCCCTGCTTCTCCAGCAGTGTCCTGTATGTCTGGTTCGTCTAACTTGAATAGTTTTCGTGATGGAAGGTAGGTGGTCGTATAGTTAGTGCCTTGTGGGGTGTTGCCGCCAGGACTTGTTCAATATTGCTCGCAACATTCTTGTGTAATTGCCGTCTAGCTTCTTCTCCATCCGTTTTGTTAGAGTCCAAGTAGTTGATCCATACAGCAGTATCGACACGGCCGCAGCCTTGAATAAACTGCGTTTCCTTTTATCGGTCAGGTCTGATATGATCGATAGCTTATCGATAGCTGTCCACACCTTCGTTAGCCGCGTGTCGATGTTTTTTCGGTTGATGAGACACTGCTTCCAAGGTAGGTGAATTTGTCAACCAGTTTCAGAGAGGTTCCCTCTAGTGTAGAAATGTCACTTGTTTGATTAAAGCACATATATTCATGGAGGCCAATGCCTGCGACGGCTCGTTTCAAACTATGCAGTAGTATTTCGGCTTGGTTAGGTGTATTTGCCAGAATCGTTATGTCATCGGCGTAGTCGGCGTCGGTAATTGTTTTTGCGGGGTACCTTCTGCTTCTTTTCTTTGTCAGGAAAATGTCTTTGACAATGGTAAAAGCATTCACCCATTCCAGAGGTGGTAATCATATTTACCAACCCCTCCGCTCGGGCAGGATATGAGACAAGGTCAATTTTTAAGCGGAGTTTAACAGGTTTGAATTCAGAGTATTCCTTCTCCTAGACTAGTTGCCTCACCAAGGCTGAAGAACCTAGTCTGCCCTACTATTTACCCATAGCTGGAGGGAGAATAATTGGATTCATACCTTTCCCAAGGGTATTAGTGCTATGCGAAATGCAATTAGTCTCGTCCAGGATTTGAACTCGTGTCGCCGTGTCCATTTCCTAGGACGGTAACCATTACACCACGGGCACCTCCTGAGGTGGTAATTAAAGTCAGAGACCCAGTTCACTGAGTAAGAGTCAGTGAATTCTTTGTATAAGTTTAGACTTTTTTGCTCTTGCTATCTACTGCCTGTCGCAAAGCAATTTCTGTAGCAGTTATGTTTGCTTTCTCTTCAATCCTTGCTATTATTTCGCAATGTTGTAATATGAAAGGCTTTCAACACTTTCTATACCCAGGTTAGTCTGGAAGAAGGCGAAGACTTGAAATCTTGTAATCTCATTCTGTGATTGACTTGTTATTTCGGGATCTCCCACTCTCTCTCTCTCTCTCTCTCTCTCTCTCTCTCTCTCTCTCTCTTCTGTAGTTGAGTTTTCTTAATTTATTTTGCTTTTTCTTTTACCCAGGACAGTCTGGTAAAAAATCGAACATCGATGTATCACATTATCTCGATTGTATTAACTTCTTTATTTCCGTGAGTCAGGCACAAGGCCACCTCAAGCATCGCATTATCTCACTCTTACTTCGCTTCTTTCATAGTGTTTTATATCGGTAAGACTACATCACGTCCAAGCAATATGTAATATGGCTTTTCTCTGCTTCTCCACTCTGGGCAATCTGGCGCAACTAAACTACATACTTATGCAAAACTGAATTAATTGAAATATAACTGTTTTGATATTTAAACTGTGTACTTATGCTAAACTGAATTGTTTGATCTAGAACTGTTTTTGACATTGAAACTGTACTTACGTTAAACTGACTTGTCCAAAATTGAACTTCTTTGACATTTAACTGTGTGTAAACAATAAGTATACTTATACTAAACTGAATAGCTTGAAATAGAAATGTTTTTGACAATTAAAGTATGTGCTTATGCTAAACTGAATTGTTTGAAATAGAACTGTTTTTGTATGAAAATGGATTCGGCATTAAATAACCAACAAAGGTTGATATGCCTTAAAATCCAAACACACAAACAAAAAAATTTACCCAGCCTTTGGGAATTGTTCCAAGCGTACTAATTACAATTGGTATAACCTTCAAGTTCCATTTTTTTAGTTCTCTGGCAAAATCTAACTACTATTCTCTCTTTTCGTTTTTTTTTAATTTTCACTCTAAGAGCCTAAAACGAAAAAAGAAAAATGAGAACCTGCCAATGGTGGGTTTTAGTGCTCCGGCGACCAGATTGCCAAAGTCCGCTATTGGGCAGATTCTCATTTTTCTTTTTTCTTTTTTTTTTTTTTTTCTTTTTCTTTTTGTTGACTATCACTAGCTCTGGTCGGGATTAGTTAATCTGTTTGTATCTCAAAATAAAAGTTAAAAACCAAATCATTTCTGCTTGCTATGAACTGAGATCTTGTATTTCATTTTTACTTTCATAAGTTAAAAAAATAATCCGTATGCTCAGATAAAGTTTTAAACCTCAATGTCCATTGATCGAAATCTAGCGCAGTCGGCTATCGAATACACCGACTACATCTCTGCAGAGAGGTAAGATTCCCCCACCGAGTGTCCAAGAAATGACTCTAAACAATCTGATGGTGAGGTTCCAGTAATGGTTGAGCTTTGGAGAATACAGATTACCCCTTTGTTGCTGTTGCTCCTTGGTCCACTCTGTTCCGGAGTGGTAGCACCTGATAGGGCCCTATCGGTGGGTCAAATAGAACTTTTTGACATTTAAATTGTGTGTAAACAAATGACATGCTAAATTGAATTGTTAGAAATAGAACTGTTTGACCATTTAACTATGTATAATAAAATGACTTAGGTTTTATTGAATCGTTTGTGACGCAGTCAATACTTGGAACTATTTAACTGTGTGCAAAAGAACGAGCTGAGGCTCGTTTAAAAACGTTATCAACAAAATGTATTTACAAATCACATATATTTAATATATACGTATAAGCATTAAATAACCTGCCAAATTAAACTAAACCTTGATTAGAATCGGACAATTCCCACCATACTTGCTCTCTACAGATTCCAAAGTTTCGATCCCATAGAATCCAGATTTTAACTCTGCTACAGAATTTGTTATGCTTTCTAAACAAAGAGAAGACCTCAAGGCAAGATATCGAGAAGCAGGGCTAACAAAACCTTATTTCCAAAAGAGACTCATGGGTCTTCAAATGTTCTTAAAAGAAATCATTTATCTGACTGCATCTAGATGTTTACTTTAGACAGAAGTTTTCTGAATAAAATAACCACATAACCTGCCTCACCAACCGATGACGTTATATTTCTACCTCATTTACTATTTTACATTGTGATGTGTATGAAAACAAATAGCACATACGTCCTACCATTTTCTATGTGAATTACGTGAACCACGCATCTTACGAGATAGCACGAGATTTGCGAATCAGCCACTGTCAAACGCAACATTGAACTGATATCGAAAACAAATGAGAGAGTATTGAAGCATAACTACTCAGAGCACCGCTAACAAATCTTGGTAAACAAAAGGTTACTGCATATTCGTAAAGCATACGAAGTATTATACAGTTTTTCATTTGCTAAGTTGAGCCTAGTCTGGCACAATCTCAAAAGTATGAGGCATGGTCTTTTTTCTGTTCTTTGTTTTATTTAAAGCAGATTGCTCAATATAGAAAAAAATAGAACAATTATTATTATTTTGGTTGGTTTCTTTGTTTAATAGCATATTAACCTTCGTGGATTATTTGATATCAAAGCTATCCATGTAGAAGAACAGAAGTGGTACTGTTTAACTCATAGCTGGAGGGATAAAGGGGTTCGTAGCTGGAGGGATAAAGGGGTTCGTAGCTTTTACAAGGAGGGATAAAGGGGTTCGTAGTTGGAGGGATAAAAGGGTTCGTAACTTTCACAAGGAGGAATAAAGGGGTTCGTAACTGGAGGGATAAAGGGGTTCGTAGCTGGATGGATAAAGGGGTTCGTAGCTTTCACAAGGAGGGATAAAAGGTTTCATAGCTTTCACAGGGAGGGATAAAGGGTTCGTAGCTGGAGGGATAAAGGGGTTCGTAGCTTTCACAAGGAGGGATAAAGGGGTTCGTAGCTGGATGGATAAAGGGGTTCGTAGCTTTCACAAGGAGGGATAAAGGGGTTCGTAGCTGGATGGATAAAGGGGTTCGTAGCTTTCACAAGGAGGGATAAAGGGGTTCGTAGCTTTCACAAGGGTTTCTGATAATAATCATAATTATTTAATCAATATTTTTATTTATTAAACCATGACAAAAGTTTTATGTTCAATACAATAATTAAAATAAACGTTTGATGTTTAATATAATTGTTTAACTAGATGTTTATGTTCAGTCTTGTCATTCAATTTGAATAATTGGATTAAACCTACGAAATAAAAGCATCGATTATAATAGATAGATAGATAGATAGATAGATGTGTGTGTGATATTTCAGCAATAAAAAACAGGATAAAACTCATGACTGTGTCATGTGCCCAATCTTTAAGCTAACTTGAAGCCCACTTGAAGATTACGCCCGTGAAACTCAGAGTCTTGATTTTACCCAATTTCATTTTTTTGTTGAAATATAATGACATTACTCAGCATTCTTCCGCATATAGCACTTTATTTTACTGAATTAAAAACCGTTTCCGCTGTAAATATAATATCTGTGTGTGTGTGTGTGTGTGTGTGTGTGTGTGTGTGTGTGTGTGTGTGTGTGTGTGTGTGTGTAAATGAAAGTCGTCGTCTCATCACGTAATTAAAATCTGACACAACTGAATTAACACTTCATTATTGAACTCTCGACTTTGAATATGAATTTCATATCCAATTCCTCGTAAAGTTTTTTTGACATCATCATATTGTCAATTACTTCCGAATTTGTTTTAATGGAAAAACTTTTCGTTGCTGAGCACATTTATATTGACCAGAAAGTTGAGAGGGGAAAAAACAACAAAGTCTGATGGCATCTTAAAGGAGTGCCGGGAAATTCCTGGTTAGTTGTCATGATGATTTGGCTATGAAACCCTGAGTTACTCTAAAGTCATCATTTTAGGAAAGTATTATTTTAGTACTTTTTTCTTTTCTATTTTCTGCACCATGTATACGAAATATATATATATATATATATATATATATATACATATATATATATATATGTGTGTGTGTGTGTGTGTGTGTGTTTATGCATGTCTGTATGTATATTTCAGCGTATATATATGTCTATATATCTATCAAAATACATTATACAGATTTATATGCATCATTACACGCACATATACATATAAGCATACGTATATATATATATATATATATGTGTGTGTGTGTGTGTGTGTGTGTGTGCGCGCACACACTCACATGATCACATACGTAGATATATCAATAAGTTCGAATAGTAGTGACAAAGTCAACTGGTTGTAATGCAACAGAGTTAACTTGCTTTTGAGATTATCGTAGTAATAATTTTCTTCACTGTGGTCTGGATTGGGGTAATGTGAAAAAGCAGTTTCTTGTAGTTTTCTCAGAGAACAGGTTGATTGTTGAGAAGACCAGGTGTGTCTTTGTATAAGCGAAAGGTCAAACCGTGTTAGGGTTTCGAAACAGGCACGAAATAACAGCCAGATGTGCTGACGATATTGGAATATTGTTTTTGAGTCAGTAAATGAAGAGGAAATGGCCATTGAACTTGATTTGAACAAATTCTGAATTGGAAAGTATTTTCGATGTGAGAATAGATTTGGATCAGGAAGAGGTACGCATATAATACACTGTTATTTTATGTCACGAGTTAGTTGACGTTTGGACTGGAAAGAGAACGAATCGAATCGTACTAAGAGAGGTAAATCACACAAGCCGAGGGAAAACACTAACTCACATGCCTACGCACTTATCAGTGAATAACTCCGGCATTTCACTAAGTTGTTAAGACCGACACACAACTAGCCAATCCAGACGCTGCATTCTGTTTTGTATAACTATAGATACCATACAATTGTGCCCGTGGTGTAATGATTATCATCGTAGGAAATTGATACGGCGACACGAGTTCAAATCCTGGACCCAGCTAATTGCATTTCACATAACACTAATACCCTTGAGAAAGGTATAAATCCAATTATTCTCCCTCCAGCTATGGGTAAATAGTAGGACAGACTGGGTTCTTCAGCCTTGGTGAGGCAACTAGACTAGAAGAAGGAAAACTCTTAATTAAAACCTGTTAAACTCCGCTTAAAAGTTGACCTTGTGTCATATCCTACCCGAGCGGAGGGGTTGGTAAATATAGATACTATACGATTGTTGATCGTGTTTCCCTTGATATACTGTTATTAAACAGTTTATATTTAATTAACTGATATTATTGTTCTTCCGTAAAAGGGACCGATTATCCAATTCAGAACATTCGTTACCAGAGGAGATTAATTCGGCTTATCGATTAGGTTAACACCCGTTTCCTTGGCCAATAAGAATCACAACACTTTTTTTTTAATATCGAGCTAGACGATCGACGAATAAATTTGTGCCTTGGGACAGTTTCCAGTTGTAAACGCCCCACCATTCTGACAGCTGCGTAGAGAGTGAAATTTTACATGGAGTACAAACTGAGTTGTACGTCGACCAGAAATGCATGTTTGGAGTGGACAGGGTTTAGTTTATACTGTAAAAATGTGGAAAGTATTCATTTCACACAACAAATATTTATTTTCAACAACATATCCTTCCTAGTCAATTCTTAATTCACTTAATTCAACTGGGAATATTATTACAATGATCAATCATTATACCGTAAAAATTTCAGAAGAAAAGTTTGGTGATAAGTTAAAATTGGACTGAAGACTTACAAATGTCTGCTCGTGAGATTATTTAATGAGCTTAGAATAATAATGATAATAATAATAATTTTAATCCATAAGTAAAACTATGATGAATATCGAAATGAAAAAGAAGATCTAAGTTGCAGCTATATCACCGACAATATTTTCACATCGATTCTCTTTTTGTTGTACTAATAAGTTTAAGAAAATAAATAATCTTAGATATCTCTCCAACCAATTAAAAAGCCCGATATTACTTATATATGCATTTAAATATGCAGCAGAATATTTAACAGTAGAGAGTGAGGAAAATGTCTAATCCATCTGCGTCTGTTATAGAAATAAACAACGCTAAATACAATGCCAGAAATTCGCTTAAATATCTGTACAAAAAAAGAATGTCACAAAAAAGGTTTTGCTTTTTTAGGGGTTTTTTTGTTTTGTTTTGTTTTTACTTTCACACGATAGTATTAAAGTTACAGACATTTCTTATTGATTTTTGTCGAATTCTTTTATTTAAGTTTAATTACGCGACTTTTTTTTCCTTTCGTTTCCATTCTTTCTTTCTTTGTGCTGTACACGTTCTGATAAGAAACAAATTGTGCACACTTTCTAGAGATAAGCTTAACGCAACATTTATGGTCAAATGAAAAGGAATCGAATGAAATTCTGGTGCTCATGCACTTGCAAAAGGCATAAGTCCACCTCTTCCCCGAGCTATTGGTAAATGATAAGGCAGACTGGGCTCTTTAACCATGATAAGACAACCAATGTAGGAAAAGGAAAAACTCTAAATTCAAACCTTCTGTACTCCGCTTAAAAATGACTTTGGGTCGCATCCTGTTTAAAGTGGCAGAATTAGGTTAAAGCATAAACATGTTGTGTCTTCAAATCAAAAATGTCTACGTTTTGTTGAAAATGAAACTTTAGAAAATAAACCTATTCTATAATTTTCTACCATTAAATGCATGGAGGAATTTCTCGTATCATATATTACTCACGTCACTAGTGTATGCATTCACCCAACCTCTCCTTCACGAGCAGAATGCGACAAAAGGTCAGTTTACAAGCCAAGTACAGTTAGTTTTGAATTGTCTTTCCTTCTTCCAGACTGGTTGCCGAATAAATTGTCTAGCCAGTTCTGCTATTCACACACACGTCTATATAAGGAAAGATGGCTGACTACGAGGCTTTTTTTAAATAAATAGTTAGATTTGAACATCTATTGTTGGCTCATCTTTTGTGGCCTCATGGAAAAGCAGCTACTCATGACAGGAATACTTCTTGAAGAAAATAGATGTGAACTCGGATTTCTCCGGTGTATTATTCTTTATTTCACTGATAACTAACGAAATTAGATTGATAGTCTGAGGGTTGCGATAAAAAGTAACGGAAATAAGATAAAAGAAAAAACCGTCCGAATTTTTTATGAATAGGAATAGGAATTGACAAAACTTTATAAAACAAATCCAGGCGTCATTGATATTATAAGATTCATTTGTAAACAAAGGCGTGTTTTGCCTAGACTTTTTACTTGATGCACTCCTTGTAACCAAATTTAATTTCTATTCACCCCAAAATAAATTACCATATATACTCGCATACTATGCGACTTACTTAGACCTAAGTTGAAGTCGTTTGTTGCTGGAAATTGTAGTTGATCTAGGCCTTGCCTTGGCCAACTATTAACACACTCAAAATCTGTATCACAGGTATCGTGTAACCTAATTAGACTAAAATTTACGTCTCAAATAATTGCACGACACGTGAGTATATACAGTGAATAGCAAACAACAACAAAACATTACAAATTCACTGGTATTTAAAACAATAGGGAGGATGTGTTGGCATAATGGGTAGAGTATTCGCCAATGGTCCGAGAGACCGAGGTTCAATCTCAGGTCGAGTCATACCAAAGACTCAAAAAATGGTACTTGATGCCGCCTTGCTTAACACTCAGCGTTATAAGGTAAGGATCAAGGGTAAAGTGGAGCAATCCAGGGAATGGAGTAGCACCCTTCCCTACAACTCGGTATAGCAGCTATTGAAAAAGGAGCCTTCGGGTCACTCTCGACTAAAGTCGCCAAAATTTTACAGGGCCATTTTCTAATGGGTTGAGTGTTCGCCAATTGTCAGGAAGACCAGGGTTCAGCACCTGGTTGAGTCATACCAAAGACTTTAAAAATGGTACTTGATGCCTCCTTGCTTAATCCTCAGCATTATAAGATAGGGATCAAGGGTAAAGTGGAGCAATCCAGGGAATGGAGTAGCACCCTCCCCTACACCTTGGTGTAGTAGCTATTGAAAAGGGAGCTTTCGGATCACCCTCAACGATGGTCGCCAACTTTACTCACTTATATGAGAAAATAATCAGCAAACTGTCAAAGTAAACTCGCCTTTCATAGAATTATTTTCCTAATGAGAATAATGGGTTTGACGGGCACTGAGATCACGAACATCGTGTTGCAGGTCAGTGAGTTTGACCCGTAAATCATTGTGCTCTATGTTCCGATTGCTTATATGTTTGTTTGATTAATGATGCACATAGCTCAAAGCAGATTCCACCATATAAGAACTGGGAAAAGCTTGTAAAAAAGGTTCAACAGTTGCACAAAATTTGCAATATTTTTGCTACAGTTTTTTCGCTCATCTGTTGTATACTCATATAATACAACTATACATATATACATATATATACTGAATACATACTGACGCAATGAATAACAGACGAGGGAAGACTTCTTTAAAAAATATACCTCTCACTTTATTTGTAACGTTTGCGTGTGAGAGGGAGTTGGAGACCGAAAAAAGGCTGCAACATATTGACCTCACCTCTTTGATAATAAAAAATACAACCTTACAATCATTTTAATTCTATGTAGATAGTAGACTTACTGATGTTTAGATTAACTTTCAATATGATTGGTTGGTTTCTTTGTTTAATGGCATATCAACTCTTTTTAGGTTATTTAATGCCAAAGCCATTCTCCTAGAACAGTAGTGGTACTATTTAACCCATAGCTGGGAGGATAAGGGGGCTCATATCTTTCCCAAGGGTATTTGTCCGAAAGTGAACGTAATAGCGCGACTGGGGTACGAACTCGCGTACTACGATTCCGCAGTCCATCGCTTTAACCATTACACCACGAGGACACCCACTTTCAATATGGGTTCATGACCATAAAACAAGGATCGACCTATACACAAGATTGCCCTATACAAGCGTACATGCGGTCACACAAATTTATATCCGAAACTCTTTTATACAGTAATATCCCTCTACATATATTTGGTATTATCAGATCCGATTGTAAACATTTTACAGTTTTACCAGTCTGTCAATACACTTCGACGGCAGTGTAGATGTTTAGACATCCTCACTTTGTTATATCAGTGTGTACACTAACCTTTGCGGTACATATCCAAAAATAGGAACTAACCCTAATACTAACCCTGTCTCTGCTTCACTTCTTGTCCGTCTCTCTTTCCTCTCCTCTTTTATTTTTTCTTCTCTTCTCTTCTCTGCGCTCTTCTCTTCGCTCTTTTTCTTTTCTCATCTCTTCTTTTGTCTCCTCTTTTCTATTCTCCTCTTCTGTTCGCTTCCCTCATTTCCTCTTCTCTTCTTTTCTCTACCTTTTTCTTGTCTTCCTCCTTTTCTTCTTCTTTTATTTCTTTCCTTTTCTCTTTTCTTCTTTTCCGTTTTCTTATCTCCTCTTTGCTCCTTTCCTCTCCTCTTCTTTTGTCTTCCCTCTTCTTCTCTTCTTTCTTCTCTTTTCTTTTCTTCTCTCCTTTTTCTCTTCACTTTCCTCTTCATTTCTGTTTCTTTCTTGATCATACCCAGGCTTCCCACTTTTACTACTAATATTAATAATAAAATACGAGTTAATAATCAAACAGAGAGTATATTAAAAGAATCAAGCAATGATTGTGTAAAAACTCCATTGCCCAGTCGGCACCTCTGCAGAGGGGTAAGACCTTCCTAATGAGAGTCCTGATATGACACTAAACATTCTGATGGTGAGGTTCCAGTGATGCTGGAGCTTTGGGGAATGCGGAGCACTCCTTCATTGCCATTGATCCCAGGTCCACTTTAGCCCGGAATGGTAGCACCTGATAGGACCCTATATATGGGTTAAATAGAAATAACTGCACACTTATGCTAAACTGAATTGTTTAAATGAGAACTGTTTGACTAAACTGAATAGCTTAAAAAGAAATGTTTTTGACAATTAAACTGTACTTACATTTAAACTTATGCTAAATTGAATTGTTTGAAATAGAACTGTTTTTGACATTGAAACTGCTTACACTAAACTGAATTGTTTAATATAGAACTGTTTTGACATTTAACTGTGTAAACAAAATCTGTACTTATACTAAACTGAATTAGCTGAATAAATTAGTTTGAATAAACTGAATAGCTTGAAATAGAAATGTTTTCGACAATTTAACTGCGTACTCATGCTAAACAGAATATGTTTGAAATAGAACTATTTGCATAAAAATGGATATGGCGTTAAATAACCTACAAAGGTTGATATGCCATAAAGCCCAAACAACCAAAATATAAAAACTCCACCAACAGAAAATGAATACAACAACTTAGAGAATAATTAACTTAAAATAGAAGACCCACGCTATACAGAAAATGAGATTAAAATCTCCGAAATAAAACAAAATATAATCAGAGAACTCGCTAAGGTTACTAAGATTGATATGAAAGAAATCTTTAAAAAAAATTACAATAATTACTAAATACAGATAAAGTTGGCAAACTATGCCATAGAAGATCTTCGACCAGTCTTTACACCAAATCTTACGCTTTTGAATTAATTAATATATGCCACTGATACAGTAATAAGTACAGTAACCTTAACACGTAAACAAAATAACTTTAAGCAACTCAAATGAAATTAATGACACAAAAAGAAATAGAGGAATACAGAAGAGAAATATCCATATGACTAAGGGTGTCAAAGTAAAAAGTAGGAAAGCAACAAAAAAAAAATCAAAAGAAAATATGTAGTAACATCAACTGATCAGACCCCGATAATAAAAAAAAAAGCTGAAGCAAAAAATCCAAGTCAAGGCCCAGCATACCCGAAAATATAAAAAAATGAATCAAATTCTTTAAACAACAAAATATTTCAAGACTACTCAAATAAATTCTATCGAGAAATACGTAAAGAGACAATAAATGTAAAACAGAACCCGACGATTGAAGAATTGAAATCATTCTTGAGTAATATATAGAGCGGTAAGAAATCATATAATAAAAATCAAAATGGATTGAGAATACAAAAGACACTTATAAAAATAATGAACCACAAATATGCAAAGATATTACAACAGTTGAGATAATGAATACAGTCAAACGCACACATTAAATAGATTTAAAAAAACATCAAGTAATAACGAAATTTATTTCAGAGATCATTAAAGAACCTACGAAAATGGCTGAACAGACGGATTAAGATACCTAAAACCATAAACAAAAGACACGACTAATGCAAAAAAAAAAAAAATACCAACTAATCGCTTGCCTAGAACATACAAAATGATAACATTGATTCTAAAGGAGAGAAATTCTTAAAATATTGTTGCGTTCTGGTTAGTGAACACTTGTAGTATTAATAAAAAAGACAGACCACGATATGCGAGGAAATATAGTTATATTCACAGGAAAAAAGTATTTACAACAGAGAGACTCTTAGTAAACAAGAACATATGATTAGTGAATAGAGAGTAAGGATATAGTCCAACAATAGTATTGGCTTCCGTTATAAGAAGCGGCTCTTCACCTTCTAGTAATTTACTAAGCTTTTTGCTTAGATGTGGCACAAGGCCCCTATGAATGGGGCACCCAATGAGACTCGAACTCACCCGTGTAGGTTTGCTAGTCTAGCTTGCTAACCATTACGCTACCCGAGGTGCCCGGCTCTTTACCTTCTAGACCCTGGTATTAGTAGCTACTGCTATATATGGCAGATGGACTAGCTCATTGTGTTGAAAAGGTAGGTGATACCCAACAAATATAAAGACATCTTCCCTTTAGAACAAAAAGATTGCAAATAAGAATCATATGGCTGCAAAAACCAGCTCCTCATAAACAAAATAATCATGGAGAACTGTCGATCTAAGTGTTATGTTTTGACCTGTTGACCCGGCCAAAAATGCCATTCAAGGTAATGCACCGGAAGGAGGTGACACATTCTGGTGGCAGTTATGAGAGGAAATCGCGTGGGCGGAAATTGGCTGATGAAATGGGACGAGGTAAAAAAGATCCCATTATACTCTCATAGACTGACGCACCGGAAGAGAGTGACCTCTGAACTGGATGACAGTTATTTCCGCTCGATGACGCTCACACAGGCCATTCCAAAGAAAGCGGAAGTGACACATCCCGGTCCCCAGATATCGGAAGTTGTTGTGGAGGCGTGTCCATATCAGCGCGTGGGAGTTTGAAGGTAATATAAGGCCGACGAGTTGAGTTCCGGTCAGTTGAGTTCAACGAGCCAGTGGAGACAGGCGAGTAGAGTTGAGGAGGTAGACGAGATGTAGTAAGGAAAGCCAGTGCTCCGGTTGAGCAACCATGGAGAACGAGAAAGACACAACGCTGACGGCCATAACTTCAGGGTCAAAATATTTCAGTAATGTTCGGTCTCCAGCTCTCTCTCACACGCAAACTTGGAACAACCCTTTCGAAACTTACAAATAAAGATGAGAGGTAAAATATTTTATAAAGAAGTCTTCCCGCGTCTTCCATGCGTGCGTCGTTTATTCTTGCGACTTTATCATTGTGCGTCTGTTTGATTATTTATTGTGTCGTTATGATGCTGCATGAACATGTACATTTGTATATAAGCATATTTATTATGTGAGTATATAACATAAGTAGAAAAATCTAATTATGGATTAGACTGACTACAAAAAGGCTTTTGATAGCATACCTCACGAATGGATTCTAAAAATCTTTAACATTTACTTTGAATATACGCCTTAATACATTTAGCGTCGGAGGATGTCGTCAGTGATGTTTTACTTGGTTCCTTGGAGAGTTTCGGGTCTTCCAACATCATACTCCCCTCCCCGTGCAGACACTATCAGAGATCTCTGATACACCCGACCGTTCACGCATCATAGGAAAGAGAAAAAACGAAAATTGAATTAGCTTTTTATTTATTTGGACGAATATTGACCGCTCCTCCGCGCATCTGATTGGTTGTTTGCAACAACCAATCAAATGCAGTAGCCGAAATGGTACAACCAGTGATTATTTCCTTTTCCAGTTTATGCCATGCTTACTTGGTATTCCCCGATATCGTTCTCATTTCAAAGTCGTTGTAGTAATCCACCATGAGCTCGGTAATTTGGGGGGGGGCATGATTGCGTTTGAGGGCCTCTTCAACCAAGCTATGCGGGATACTAATGTATTCTTAAGGTCCAACCATAAGACAGCCATATCACCGTTGTCTTTTTTCGCGTCTTTTAAAAGTTGCGAAACGACTCCCGTATGTTCTATACATCCTGACATGCCTGGGACTCCTACTTTTTGTACTGTGGCGTCTATGTACTCATTTTTTTTAAAGGTAATCCGATAATCGTCGATTCAAGAGGTTAAAAAAAAATTTCCCTTCGACTTTGAGCAGTGAAATACATCTAAATTGACTTATCCTTTTTGCTCCTTCTTCTTTCGGGATCCAGTTGCCTTCGGAGTATCTCCATTGACATGTTATTTTCCCTCCTCTCCAGACGATTTTTAATAATTTCCACAATCTTCGTTGTATTTGTGGACATCGTTTATAAACGATATATGGGACTCCGTTTGACCTCGGAGCGGAGCCTGGCTCAAAATTTGTCGATGGGGAGACAGGTGATATTAGTGATGTATTCTTTCCAAGTTCTCGATGACTATTTGGATCCTTCAACATTTCAATAAGATACCCATTTATTTAATCCATCGTACTTTCTAGCTATCCACTTCGGTTTCCTTCAAACAGTTTTTTTGTAAACCCGTACAAATAGGAAATGAACGCTAGTCTCTTTCGTTCCCTTTCTTTCCTCCGTTGTCTATGCTATTATACTCTTCGTAAGGATCTCATCTTTGACCGGATAATATTACGGAGTTCCTGCAATGGCTCCTTCTCCTCTGGCTTAGCTCTTTTATATTGTTTCTTTAGACTTTTTAGGTCTTTCCTCGGATCTTTAATTTTTCTCTCTCTTCGGTTTTCCTTGCTATTGACGTTCTTTTTTCTTTCTTCATAACCATAACGTTCCGCTGCGTAACTGACAATTATTTTAGCTGTTGTTAATAATCTTTTATCCACGGAGCCTTTGGACGTTATTTCAAGGATCTCGCTAATGTCCTCGTCGAAATCGTGCCATGACTTTTTAACTGTGGCCGCGGGCCATTTAATTCTTTTTCCAACTGTTTTGGGTGTACCAGGTGAATCTTGAGCCTCAGCTTGGAGCGACTGGGCGCTGTGGTGGCCTTCCCGGGCCTGCACCTTCTCGGGCGCAGCGCCTGGCTTGATTCCACCTGACACATCATCCGAGCCTGATGTATTTTTAACCCGCGTATATTTTTGCATTTTTTCCACATGGGCATATCATTGTCATGGTCCGTGGACGCAAGGCTTGCTTTATTTCTGATTGATCTGTCTTAATGAGGATCTCATACCCCCCTCTCGGGCTCCCCTGGGGTTGTTAACTTATATTTCTATCCTTTGAGTTATTTTAACATCCATATAATAGGTTGCCAACCCTGACATGTTTCTTTTTGTGGTCTCTCCTCCCCGTCAATTGTCTTTCCAATTCGTGAAGTAGTCTTTTCCTAACTAGTCAACCGGTCTCTTCCCGGTCGTCACTATTTTGCAGATTAAAAATGCTTTAGATATACGCCTTAATACATTTACCGCTGGAAGGTGTCGTCAAAGATATCCCCAGTTGTAATATCTTTCCTACAATACAATATGGAAAAGTGGCAAACAAACCTTTTATTAATCCATAAAAAAGGCATGCTCGAAACAAACAATCTAAACATTAGCAGTAGAATCTTCCAAGGAGGTTCACTTTCTCCTCTTCTTTTTCATACAGTTCTTATACCTGTGTCCATAGAACTTTAAAAAAACACAGCCTATGAATATAAAACTACAACTAAAAAAATAAACTACTTATTCTATGTAGACGATTTGAAATTATAAGCACAAATTATTACAATTATTGGCCTAATGAATAGCGTGTTCGCCAATGGTCCAGTTCGAGTCATACTAAAGACTCAAAAAATTGGACTTGATCCCGCCTTGCTGAACACTCAGCTTTATAAGGTAAGGATCAAGGGTAAAGTGGAGCAATCCATGGATTGGAGTAGCGCCCTCCCTTACACCTCGGAGTAGTAGCTATTGAAAGGGGAGCCTTCTGATCACTCTTGACTAAGGTCGCCAACTTACAACAAAGCATTGTAAAAATATTTACTGACGACATAGAGATGCATTTTGGTCAGCAAAGATATGTGCCAGTCACATTTAAGAAAGGCTCACTAGTAAAGTCTAACAGCATAACTTTGGATTTAAATACAGAAGTTACAGAGTTGGAACACAATAAAACCTGTAAACATATAGGAATTAATGAAGCAAATGGTATCAATCATACTATGAATTAGGGGAAAAAATAAGAGGTTTCAATAGAAGAATAAAAGCCATATTAAGAATTGAATGCAAAAAATAAAGTTAAAGCTATCAACATTCTGACAGCACCAGTAATGGCATACAGTTTTATTATAATAAAGTGAACATTTGCTAAAATGAAAAAAAAAATATGGATACTAAAGTTAAGAGGCTAATAACCTGCCCCCGAATGTATCACCCAAGAGCAGATATATAACGTCTGTACGTCAACAAAGAAATGGTTGAAGAGGATAAATCCAACTAGAATTGACCGACAAAACAACCACTATAGGATTAAAGAAATACTCAAACACTACAACAGATTCGATACCACAGTTAGTAAACACACACAAGAAGCAAAAGAAAAGATATTCAATTAATAAAGAAAGTAATACATTTGCTAATCAACTCGACTTCACACCGAAAGAAATAAGCATAAAAATAAAACAATATAAAGAAAGAATCAAAAGCGCAAAGACTAAATCAATCAAAAAACGCCTAGGAATAAAACCCCCAACATGGAAGATACACAGAAAGAATTAGAAATTTTGATATAGATATAGTAAGGACTAATCGATGGCTGATAATTGCTAGACTAATAGTGCCACAGGACCAAAGCTTACCAACTAGAATCTATTGGGCAAATATTATAAACGAACAGATCAACCCCAATATGTAGATTGTGTGAACAAAAAACTGAATCAATTGACTACTTAGTATTCTGTTGCACAATCCTAACACTAATAGAATATAAAGAAAGACCTTATAAAAGAGGACATTATATTCATTGGAAAGTAGATAAATACTATGGAATATTGAATTGTGAAAAATGGTGTCAATACCAACCAGAACCATTAACAGAAGCAAACGGAACTACTGTTCTCTCAGACTTTGCAATCCAAACTGATAGAAAAATAAAGAGCAATTATCTAGATACAGTGATTAAGGGCTACAGAAAACATGCCTTTTAATTGATATGGCAGTACCAACAGATAATAAAGTATCAATCAAAGAATATTGTAAAATTAGTAAATACAAAGACCTAGAAATAAAAATTGAGAATATATGGCACCTTAAAATTACCACCTTGCCAGACAGAGAAATACTTGTATCTTACAAATATAGTAAAAAATTCTGGAACGTTAGGATGACGGCGGTACCAAATGCAGTCGGTGCGCTTAGAACGGTCCCCAAAGGCTTGCAAATAAGACTGGAGGAATTGGAAATCTGAGGAAGAATAGAGATCATCCAAACCACAACATTGTTAAGATCAGTTAGAATACTCAGAAGAGTCCTGGAGACCTGAGGAAACTCTCTCTCTCTCTCTCTCTCTCTCTCTCTCTCTCTCTCTCAGACCCTAGTGAAAGACCACTAGCTGACTTAGGCGTGAAAAACTTGCAATGAGAAAAATAACAATAATAATAAAATGATGTGATACCTTAAAACTACCGTCGTGCCAATAATTGTGGAAACCCTGAGTATGATAAAGATAGGGATCAATAAACACATTAACAAGATACCACAATCCAAGGTTCTATACAATACAAAAAACTGCACTATATGGACAGCGCACATTTTTAAGAGAATGCCACTAATGTGACTAAAAAAATATCCTTCAAAATAGGCAGAAAAGCCTAAATACATATAATGCATATAATCCCTACCTTCTCTCAGCCTAGATCTTGGCTAAAGATCTGGTGAATAATGGTAAGAAACTGAAAGTGACGATGATGCCAATTGTAATTGGCGCACTTCGAACGGTCTGCAAAAGCTTGGTAAGTGGGGTGGTAGAGTCAGAAATCAGAGAACAAGCCGAGACCATCCAAATTACTGCAATGATAAGATTGACCAAAATACTGAGAATAGTTCTAGAGAACTGTGCCGACTTGCCGTTACTCAGTCTCCAGTGAAAGACCCATCAGCTTACGCTGGTGTGAAAACACGCAAGGAGAAAAATAATGATAAAGCTGAAAATCAAATTATGATAATAAAAAGGATAATACTTTTGACTAATGAACTCAATCAGGAAATTATTAAAACCGATAAGTTTTTATTTTATTTTTCAAGTTGAAAATTATCTAATCAATGTTGACTTTGAACAAGTGTAAAAACATTCAATTTGAATTCGCCTCCAGAAATCACGTTCAGCTGAGTAATATTAGATTTCTACAAGTGTGTTTCGTTAAGTATATCAAAAATTGAACACTATATCAAACTTCAGGACAACGGAAAAGAAAACACTTAACAAGTTAACACACGTTTACAGAGATCAAGTTCTATCTCAGTCACAGTTTTTAAGGTAGTTCCAGGCATTCCTGAATGGTCGAAGGAATGTGAAGATAACTCCGTTCTAGTCGAGCAGTCATTTCAACAACTTGGAAACCAGCGATAAAAATGAGGATTCTCATCAGATCTGGACGACGTTTGATGATTAAAATTATTGGTGATGAATTAACACTGATCACCTAATTTACAATCAGGTTTACCAATCAGAATTTGATTTTGAATTAATTTACCAATCAGAATTTGATTTTAAATTAATCGTATTATTTTATACACTTCCTCTGTAAACGAGTTTTTGTCCAAAACTAATATTATTGCGGTACATCAGTCTTTTTAAATCCCTGACCTGAATCCCAGAATGTGTTCCCGAAAATAAAAACCCAGCAACGAGGTGGCATTTTAGGAATTTTGGGGAACAAGCACCAAATTCCTCAAAACTTAACTACAGCATCGCCCACCAACAAGCAGACTTGGTACAAAATTAGCCGCTCCTGGCATCATCAGATCGCACCCTAAACAAACCTAGCAATAAAAACAAAGTATCACAATAAACAAGACAAAAAACTGTAAAATGACACCCAAAGGCATCAAATGACTTCAGTGTTCCATTACATATCGATTACATATTCGATTTAAGACCACTTAACTTGGCAAACATGCCGGACTGCGAAATCTTAGTGTGCGGATTCAAACTCCATTCGCTCTATAACGTTCACTTTCAGACTAATGCCCAAGGGAAAGGAATCCCATTTTCCCCCCATCTATAGATTGAATAGTAAGTAAAGTTGACGACCGTAGTCGAGGACGACCCGAAGGCTCCCGCTTCAAGAGTTCCAATACCGAAGACGCTACTTCTTTCCCTGAGTTGCTCCACTTAACCTTGATCCGTACCTTATAATGCTGGGTATTAAGCAAGGAAGTATTAAGTACCATTTTTTTGTGTCTTTGGTATGACTCGACCTGGGATTGAACCTCAATCTGTGGGCCACTGATGAACACTCCAACCATTATGCTAATGGGTCGGTCAAAATACTAATACCTTCGGGACTAATATGAAGCCCTAAGCTATGCATTGAATAGTATCACTACTGTTCTTCTAGGATGTTTTGGCATTAAATAACCCACAAAGTATTGAGATGCAGTTGAAAACAAAAAAAAAAAAAAAATCATATACCTGATTTTTCTTGGAATTAAAAGAGGCGTTAAAAGGTCAAAATTATTTTAAAATTTCAATATCTTTTTTATTCCATGCCGAAGTTCATGGGATAAAAAAGATATTGAAATTTAAAAATTTTGTTTTTAAACGGCACGACAACCAGTCTAGAATTATCTTATGCTTAGTGGTAAGGGAATCACGTTCATTGAACGCTTATATTTACATTTTGCGTTGTCGTTTCTTACGGGTTTTCGCATACAGTTTTATGTTATCAAGTGTTCCAATCTAATACAAATAATTTGTAAAATGTAGCATGTTGTCAAGAACTCCTATCTAATACTAATGATTTATTGGTGGTCTTTATGGTTTCAAGTGATTCTTTCTGTTTAAGAATAGTCATTTGTTTGCACACAGTTATATGATTTCAATTAAATAATAATTCTTAGTAAACAATTACAGATTTAAGTAACTCTTTTTACTATAAATAATTTGCACGAAGTAACATGGTATCAGGTATTTTATCAAATACTAAAACTTTTCAAATGGTTGTATATGACTATAAATGGGTCCCTAACAGGTACTTCCAATCCAGGTAAGAGTGGACCTGAGAGTAATGGCAATTAAAGGGTACTTTGCATTTCCCAAATCTCCAAAACCGTAGCCTCAACCTGAGATGAAATAATAAAAAAGACTTTTTCTTTGGTCTTCTATCATCTGTTTTTTGTGCAATATTTTTGTCGAAATAAAGATGTGAGTTTTTCTTTTCATTGTCTGTGTTTGAATGCTAATCGTAAAGGCAATCCGCAATATTTTCGTTATTCAAGCAACTATGAAGCGGATTTTCCTATCACTTTCAAACATCAAGTCTGTTTCGATATCTCTTATAAGAATTTAGAATTGACATACAACCAAGCAGAAAACATTCTATCGACAATTCAGCAGAGCGTATAAAAACGATTAGCTGTCCATGGCGCAGTTTTATAACATATTATCGAGAATGAAAACCGTACAGTCTCTTTAACGGTAAGAATTTTCTACAGAACTGACAGGGGGTTTCCAAAAGAAATCAACCTTATATATAAAAGATGATTTAAGTGCTTGTAAACTGTAGGCTTTAATGTCAGTCTCGTGGCAACAACGGTATCATACGCTAATCTAATTCAAGCATTCATTAATTTGTGTCGTGTCAGCGATGTTGTTTTCCAGGAAGAAACGTTTTAAAACGTATTCTGCTTATAAAACTGCGAGAGACAAACTTGGAGCGAGTGTTTGCCAATGGTCCGGGAGACTTGGGTTCAATCCTAGATCGAGTCATACTAAAGTCTCAGAAAATGGTACTTGATACCGCCTTGCTTAACACTCAGCGAGGTACGGATCAAGGGTAAAGTGGTGCAATTCAGAGAATGGAGTAGCCCTCTCCCTAACACCTGGGTGTTATAGCCATTGAAAAAGAAGCCTTCGGGTCCGTTGATTTCACCCCATCACCAAAAAAGGAGTGTCAAGGTATGATATCAAATTGCATCTGATAGTGAAGCTCAAGTTCTGGAGATCTGAGGAGTATTGAGTACTCTTTTATTGATATTACTCCTAGGTCCTCTCTAACCTGGAGTGGTTGTACTTGTTGTAGTCCAATCTATGGGTTAAATAAATGTTTCAAATAATTAATATTAGATAGAATACTTGATGTCATATCATCATCATCATCATCATCATGTCGTGCCGCTAGCACGGATATCCCTGACCCTCTCGCACCACTTCTCCCTATCGTTCATCGCCTCTGGCAGGTCTTCAGGACTACATCCCGTATCCTCACATAGCTGCTGTATGTATGTTCGAGCTGGTCGTCCTGCTTATGCTCGGGAATATGTGGGGGTCCATAGGAGTACATTACTTATGAGCTCGTCCCTGCTTCTCCAGCAGTGTCCTGCATGTCTGGTTCGTCTAACTTGGATAGTTTTCGTGATGGGAGGCAGGTGGCCGTATAGTATTGTGGGGTGTTGCCGCCAGGACTTGTTCAATATTGCTCGCAACATTCTTGTGTAATTGCCGCCTACCTTCTTCTGAAGCCGTTTTGTTAGCGTCCAAGTAGTTCATCCATACAGCAGTGTCGACACGACCGCAGCCTGGAAGAAACTGCGTTTCATTTTATCGGTCAGGTCTGATTTTCATATGATCGATAGCTTATCGATAGCTGTCCATACCTTTGTTAGCCGCGTGTCGATGTCTTTTTTGTTTGATGAGACACTGCTTCCGAGGTAGATGAACTTGTCTACCAGTTTCAGAGAGGTTCCGTCTAGTGTGGAAATGTCACCTGTTTGATTAAAACACTTGTATTCCGTTTTGTGTGCATTGACATGGAGGCCAATACCTGCAGCGGCTCGTTCCAGACTATGCAGTAGTGTTTCCGCTTGGTTGGGTGTATTTGCCAATATCGCTATGTCATCGGCGTAGTCGGCGTCGGTAATTGTTTTTACGGGGTAAGTTCTGCTTCTTTTCTTTGTCAGCTCGAAGCCGTTTTCTCTGATTTTATCAATCGATTTTCAAAACACGTGGTCTAGACAGATGATAAAGAGGTATGGGGCTAGCGTGTCCCCTTGTGAATTATTTGTATCAAGAACTGTTACTTGAAGCTATAATTATTTACTAACGTTTGGTTTGGTTGGGTTGGGTTTTATGACATATCAACCATTGTAGTTTATTAAATGCCAAAAACTCTTTATACATATATATTAAATATATATATGATATTTCATGACAACTGCACGTGGGTGGGTCTTAACCCTCTGCAGAGATGCAGTCGGCATATTCTACAACCCCAGCCGACTAGGCTGAATTGTTTACTAAGAAATATTATTTGTTTCTTGAAACCATATAGCTGTGTGCAAACAAATGATTATTATGAAAATAGAAATAATTAATGAAACTTTATAATCATTTATAAATCATTGGTATTAGATAGGAATACTTGAAAACATATAACTGTATGCAAATTATTTGTAGTAGATATAAATACTTGGTATAATATGACTGTGTAACTGTAAAAAAAACTTAAAAAACGACACAAAAAATGTAAATATAAACATTCAATGAACGCCATTCCCTAACCTCTAAGCCTGAAATAACTATGGGCGAGTTGACATGCCGTTAAAATCAATCAGTCAATCAGATTACCAACAAACTGACAAACGTTGCATTTGGTCGGAATATTCTGTGAGACTGGAAGTACAAATTGCCAAAAGTTCTCAAGCCAGGCACTTTTACTAACTGCCAATTCTGTCGATATTTCACAATTGCCAATCAGGTATATGAATAGCTTCTTTTTTGGAAGAGGGATAAAATATCTTAAATATAAGTCGTCAAAACGACAATTGCATACTTTTTTAACACCTGACTTTTTCCTATATACCGTCCGTGGTAGAGTGGCAGGGTAAATATATAATTTTTTTTACACTTATTACTGCCTTTCTCGTTGAACAAATGTTTGAATTAGTAATTGATTAAGAAAATTTCGTTGATATATTTTAATTTCTATGTGTGATGATTTTCAGAAATGTAAATAAAAGACATATATACATCGACTTTTTTTTAAAATTACAATCCAGGTACTATGGCATTTGTAATAAAGAAAATAATTTTTAGCTGAAAAAATATTCAAGGTGGTCGTAGATAGGAAAGTTTAAATCAACGACTGCTTTGTTAAAATGTCATAAAACTTCAAAGATTTGATTAGACCAAAATTCCCAATTTGTTTTTAACCTTTTTAAAGCAAGAAACGTTCAAGTAACTGATATATTACTTACCTTCTAAGTGCTGTGTTGTATGTTTAAATCCAAGTTGTTTCCATTTAATATTGTTTGTTTTACATGGATTATAGACAGAAAACACCAGAAATAAGTCCCACATATTATAATAGATTTGAAACCAAATGAAAAATATCAGTTATAAAAAGTATTTAAGAGTAACAGAAAACCTCTTCAAGTTTCTTTTTGGTTGTTTGTTTTTCTTTTGTTTCGTTTTGTTATTGTTATAATTTTTTCTTATTTTGTTTGTTTTTTGTTTTGTTTTGTTTTGTTTCGTTTTGTTTTGTTTTGTTTTGTTTTTGTTTTTGCTTTTGGGGGGGATTTGAAGAGTTTGGTTTGGTTTGGTTTTATGGCATATCAAATATTGCAGGTAATTTAATGTCAAATCCTTTATATATATATATATATATATATATATATATATATATATATATATATATATATTATTTACTATCAACCATTTGTTTGCACACAGTCAAATGGATATACATATATGATTTTTAAGTGAAGAGTAGGTAATTTCATTGTTAAATTAGAACTAATTTGTTTCACCCTAATATTGCCATTGTTTCAACACACTTAAATGGTTTCTATCATCGCTATCTAACACTAATAATACTATTCAATAATAATCATTTGTTGACACCCAGTGAAGTGGTTACAAGTATTGCTATTTAACACTAATTATTCTATTCAACCTTACTTATTCGTTGGCACACAGTTAGTATTGCTATGTATCACTAATAATTCAATTAAACACCAGTCATTTGTTTACACACAGTTAAATAATCTAACAGTTCTATTGTGGCGTAAGCATAGGCATAAGTAGCAAGCAGGAACGGATAAGCCACCTGGTCGATCAGGAATATGTCAGAGGATGCGAAGGTTGGTATAGAAAAATAACACGAACACTTTGGTATTTTTCTTTCGGGTTTATGGCTGGATTGCTACTGTGAGTTGTCCGATAAGAGAGAGAAAGACTGGTTCATGTTTTCTATTAAAATGGGCGCGGATTCTCTTTAGACAAAACTTAGATCCGACTTTTCTCCTTGCCGGTCGCTCGAATTCTCCTGTTCAAACTCAATTCATCCTCTTACTTCTGCCTGTCGTGTTGGAGGGAGGAACATATCCGTGTCGGGTGGTTCCACACCTGTACAGAAGATTTGGAACCCCTGGTTTTTTTTCTGGTCATTTTTAATTACCGTACTCATTCGTCCATGACTGGTTGACCAACAACGAGTGATTTGGCTTGATTCACTCAGGGGTCAACTGGCCATTTGTAGACTGTCTGCTTTTTCTTCTTTTTTTTTTTTTCAATTTCAATTTTCTATGGGTCTTTCAATTACATTACATTATTTCAAACAATTCAATTTAGCATAAGGCATTTTTTGTACGCATTTAAATGAGAGACAGTTCTATTTGACCCATAGATAGTACCTTATCAGTTGCTACCACATTGGGGTAGAGTGGATCTGGTAGCGATAGCAATGGAGGGGTACTCCGCATTCACCAAAGCTCCAGTATTACATGAGCCTCACCATCAGATTGTTTAGTGTCATATCCACGACACTTATGGAGTGGGCTTATCCTTCTACAGAGATGCAGTCGGTGTATTCTACGTTGTAGGGGGAGATTATACCAGTTTTTAAACGTGGTAAAACGTATTCTTTTTTATTTATTTTTTCAAGTTGAAAAGCATTAACTTTTCTTATTCATCAAAAGAATCAGCGTATTATTTCACTTTTTGGTGCCTAAGAAGAGTTAACAATTTCAGTAACAACGCCGGATGTTAGAGTCTGATTGATTTATTCTATTTATTGGGATTATATATTTGTATTCAGTATCAGTTTATAAAGAATGTTTTTTCTCAGGCAAGTATTCTCATTTAAATGTCCCTAGATTCTTAACGTTACTATCCGGTAAAGATTTTGTCGTGTAGTCTACCCTATCTATATGATTTTGAAGTCTTCTCTGATTCTGATATTTACTTTGAAAAGTAGAGAAATGACATTTTATTTTTCTTAAAAGAAAAAATAAAAGAAAAACTTTGGCAACTTTTTGTTTCCAGGTTTAAAAACAAGAACGTTAGTTTTGAGCTTTTAAGAGATGCTATCATAACAGCGTTCATTCTCTCTCTCTCTCTCTCTCTCTCTCTCTCTCTCTCTCTCTCTCTCTCCGCGTATGCATAAAGAGGCATACACACACACACGCATATATATATACATCCAAATATACACAACTTCAGCACACACACACACATATATATACATGCAAATATACACAACTTCAGCACACATATATACACATGCACATACACACATGCAACATATATATATATATATATATATATATATATATATATATATATATATATATATATATAATTGTGGATTACAACACTTGAAAGAGAATTGACTTGTTGTAGATACTTTAGGTTTTAAACTACCTCAATTTCTTTTTCTCGAAACTACTCTTATAAATTTGAAATAGACACCAATGGTAATTTTTTTCTTATTTATTTGATGTATCCAAATGTTCCAAACGCTCTTTATAAAATCTAGAGGCTGAATACACTTTTGGAAACCGGTTTTATGCTGAAAACTTACGCACAAACCAAATACTTTTTACATACAATCGATTAAATGAGTTATTTTCCTAGAGTCTAATTTGATATCTTTATTGCAATCATTTCTCCTTTTGAAGCTCGTCTAAAGAAAGAAATGTTAAGAATACAGTTGTTCTTCGATCCAAACCACGAGCTTATATTGCTTTGAGGAACCCAATAATCAGTATCACGACAAAAGTCTGGATAAATGAATCGATAAGATTTAGTCTCCCTCCAGTAAGATTAATATGAGCTGACTGACACTCGAGAAGATCGTTCGGACTAGAACACGTTTTGGTAATATCCTAACGGAAGTAATAAAAGTCTTACTAAAGTACCACGAAAAGTGGATTCATTGGATGTCATCCTTCTCAGAATATTGGCCATTGAATCGCATGTAAAGTCAAATTCTCAGATAGTACCTTCCGATGGTGGTGGCTCTAAAAAGACAATGTACCTATTCGTGAATTAACTAAAGCTTAATTTGGTTTCTTAGTTTTATGTCATATCAACCTTCCTTAGTCATTTAATGCCAAAGCCATCTTTATAGAAGAATAGCAGTGATACTATTCAACCCATGGCAGGGGATGGGAATACGTTTATACATATGATGTAGGTGTTTGTTGCTAGCCTATGTTTTCCCATATTATATGGATTTATTTTCTTTTTTTAAATGGTATATCAAACTTTGCGGGTTATTTAATGATAAAACCATCCTTGTTGAAGGATAGTTGTGGCACTATTTAACCATTAAAGGTGTACCTATATGATGTAGGTATTGGTACCTAGCTTATATTTACCCATATGATGTAGTTATTTGTACCTAGTCTTTAAATGGTTACCTACATGATGGAGGTATTTGTTCCAAGCCTATATCTATCCATATGATGTAGTTATGTGTACCTAGTCTATAAATGGTTCCCTATCTGATGTAGGTATTTGCTCCGAGCCTGTATTTATCCATACGATGTAGTTATGTGTACCTAGTCTATAAATGGTTACCTATATGATGTAGGTATTTGTTCCAAGCCTATATTTATCCATATAATGTAGTTATTTGTATCCAGCTTGCCCAGTCGGCTGGGGCAGTAGAATATACCGACCGCTTCTCTGCAGACGGGTAAGACACCCACCACAAGGAGTGTACTAAATATGACACAAAACAATCTAATGGTGAGGTTCCAGTAATGCTGGAGCTTTGGGGAATGCAGAATACCCCTACATTGCCATTGCTCCCAGGTCCATTCCTGCCCGGAATGGTTGCATCTGATAGGGCTCTATCTATGGGTTAAATAGAACTAAACTACGTACTTATGCTAAACTGAATTACTTGAAATAGAACTGTTTTGATATTTAACCTGTGTACTTATGCCAAAATGAACTGCTTGAAATAGACCTGTTTTGACATGTAAACTGTGTACTTATGCAAAACTGAATTGTTTGAAATGGAACTGTTTTGTCTGCTAAACTGAATTGTTTGAAATGGAACTGTTTTGTTTGATAAACTGAATTATTTGAAATGGAACTGTTTTTGTATGCTAAAAGGAATTGTTTGAAATGGAACTGTTTTTGACATTGAAAATATACCTACGTTAAACTGATTTTTTTTAAATAAAACTGTTTTGACATTTAACCGTGTGTAAACAAAATCTCTACTTATACTAAACAGAATGGGTTGAACAAGATCTGATGAAAATGGATTTGGCATGAAATAACCTACAAAAGTTCATATGTAATAAAAACCAAACAACCAACCAACCTAGTACCTAGCCTATATTTACCCAAATAATGTAGGTATTTCTACCTAGCCTATATTTACCCAAATAATGTAGGTATTTCTACCTAGCCTATATTTACCCAAATAATGTAGGTATTTCTACCTAGCCTATATTTACCCAAATAATGTAGGTATTTCTACCTAGCCTATATTTACCCAAATAATGTAGGTATTTCTACCTAGCCTATATTTACCCAAATAATGTAGGTATTTCTACCTAGCCTATATTTACCCAAATAATGTAGGTATTTCTACCTAGCCAATATTTACCCAAATAATGTAGGTATTTCTACCTAGCCAATATTTACCCAAATAATGTAGGTATTTCTACCTAGCCTATATTTACCCAAATAATGTAGGTATTTCTACCTAGCCTATATTTACCCAAATAATGTAAGTATTTCTACCTAGCCTATATTTACCCATATGATGTAGGTATTTGTACCAAATCAATACTTACCAAAATGATGTAGGTACTTATACTTAACCTTTTTGCCCATAGGCTGTGTGCACTTGTACCAAGCGTATTGAATTCGTTTTCTGTCAGCATTTGTACCAAGAGCAGGATTGCAGGATATCAGAAAACTTGACTGGCACACCTTTTATTATTTTGTGTGTTAAAACTTCACTATGAGCCCTAACTGCATCGAAAAGTAAGCTTTTATAAAAATCCAAATACCACGCCATAAAGCTGTGGTCAACTAAATAGACCCTCGCTCTGGCAGTGAGTCTGATCCTCTCCTGAAGTCAAGTGGTCTACCAATGATCCCTCCTCTCACAGTGAATTTGAAACTAAACGGTAACAGCAAAAAATCCAGCTTGTCGTGGACGTCAAGTCAGCTATGTAACAATGAGAAACCACAGCACAAAGAGAAAAACGTTAAACCCATTCGCCCCCCCACACACACACACACACCAACTGCAACTGCCGCCCCTTCTAGCAACAAAGACGATTACAATAGGAAGCTCTAGCAGAATGACAAAAAGACACCTTTCGTAATATCGTGGCGAAACCGGTCTCATTTCCGGCTTAGAAGCTTTCAGCTGTTATCATGCGGAAGCGGTTCGGCACTGCTGCTCATTCGAGCGAGCACACAAACCATCGTTCCGATCCTCTTTGTTCCTCTCGTACAGGACGGGATAGTCGTGGCCTCAACCAACGTAAACACCTATCAATCGGTAGGATAAAACAACGCCAAGATTAATAAATATGCCACGCCATGGAGTAGTGATAGAAAAGAGAACTACACTATTTCATGGCTAGCCTAAGAGTTTGTTCTTTTGCTGTCCTCATATTGGCAACTTTCGAACGTAGTTGTAAGCAAAGTTTTCTCCGACAAAATTTGTGTCAGCGAGCTTCTTTTTATCATTTAATATTGGATTATCAAGGTTTCTTTATTTAATGACATATCAACCTTTATAAGATTATTTAATGCCAAAACCATTCTCCAAGAAGAAGAGTAGTGGTACTATTTAACCCATAGCTAGGAGGATAAGGGGGTTCATAACTTTCCCAAGGGTATTTGCCCGAATGTGAACGTAATAGCGCAACTGGAGTTCTACTTACTTACTACGATTCTGCAGTCCATCGCTTTAACCATTACACCACGAGGATACCCCCCTGGGTTATTAAAGAACCTAATTAAATGAAACTTGATAATTTTATATAGTTCTATAATTAGATTATTATATGTATTATTAGATTATTTGATTATTATATATAGTTCTATCTTAGATCTACAACAGTACAAGTCACATTGTTCTATGCCGCGGGAAAATGCAAAGAAGAAGAAATTCTCTATTTTCTATAAAAACGAAAAATAAAATCTCAGCATTTAAGTTGCTTAAGGGGAGGATGATATTACTTTACAAGATATTCATCTGCCCTAGTGGCTAGCATAAAATTCTATTTGTAATGTATTTGTTTCTGAACACAATGACAGCAAGATTTGAATCGCTATACGTAATAAAAAAAGGATACTTTTTTAACGAATAACTTTCGATATGAATACGCTATTCTACTTTATTCTTTTAAAAGCAAAGATACCTAAAGCTGATAGATAATGATATACGTTGAAATAGATTTGGGTTTTTTTTTTGTTTTTTTTTTTTTTTGGTTTTTTGGTTTTTCGGGGTTTTTTTAAAACTCAAATGACTTATCTTATTGCAAGTTTTTATGAAGTTATTTTTACTTGTAATCATGTGAACCATATTCACAATTAACGCTAGTTACAGCCACGTGCGAAATAGACATATAATGTTCATAACGATAGAACATATAAAGAACATAGGAATCTCGAAATTCGAAAACACGTAACGACTTCTCGTTCAGGTACGAAACCTTTTTATTACTTTTGAGTTAAAGGTTTCGACATAAGGAGGAGAGACACAATCTTCTATGCTGTCTTATTCATTTGGCCCCCATCTCGAGCGGCCCCCAGAAGGCGCAAGTTCGCCTCGCGTCTGCGAGCTCCAAAAGTCGATCCTCCTCGTTTGGCGTCTAGTATTCAACTCCCTAACTTTCTTTCAATTCTCCACAAACCTCTGCGCGCTTCCGGTGCGTGACGTCATTCGCACTCCGTCACCCGTCTCGTCTCGGACTATTGTGACATCTGAGTGACACCTCCATCCGCCTGCGCTCACCCGCGTTAACACCTGCCTCAATGTTGCACCTAACTAACCCATGTGCTGAGCCGAAAGGTTCTCAGCCTAACTAAACTCAAATCCTTTGATCATTACGTTACACATGTTTTGATTTGGTTTGGCTTGGTATGGTTTCTTTGTTTAATGGCACATGGGGGTGGGGATAAAGAGGTTCATTCTTTTCCAAAAGTATTTGTCCGAAAGTGAATATCATAACGCGACTGGAGTTCGAACTCGTTTGCTAAAATGTCGTAATCCAGTACATTAGCTTCAACATTATGGGGGTCTTCCTCTATGTAATTATGTGTGCAAATATTTCTTAATGTTTTAATAGAGACGTATCAATAGTATTGAGTTTACTATAATGCGTGGAAACGTCAAAATTATTTTTGCTAATTTTTATTATGTGATTCATAAGACGTACTGGAGGGAATACCTGTGGCGAAGTGGCTAACAAACTGGACAACGACTTATAAGCGAGTTCGAACTCCAGTCGTGCTATTACGTTCACTTTTGGACTAATACTCTTGAGAAAAGGATGAAACTGCTTATCTCCCCGGTTATGAGTTAAATAGTATTATTGTGTTCTTCTACAAGGATGGTTTTAGCATTAAATAACCCGCGAAGGTTAATATGCCATTAAACAAAATTACACCATTAAAAACACACGTTCGAGCTTGCAGAATTTTTGCTCTAAGGTTCAGTTTTCAAAACTTCAAATAAAGACTGAAATTTTGAGTAGTTAATTAGATTTGGACAAAAATTTTGTTTAAAGGTATTTCCTTTTAAAAAAGATAAAGAAAATTAAAATATTTTATATATACAGAAAATATAAAAGTACAAAAAGTAATTTTTCATATTTTAGAGAGTATATCCCAGAAAATATAAAAATAAGCATTTTTTTATTATATTTCTTTTTATGGTTGGGTTTGTTTAATAGCAGATCAACCTCCGTGGGTTATCTGATACTAGAGCTATCCTTATAGAACATTAGTGACACTGTTTAACCCATAGATGATAGGGATAAGGGAGTTCACAATTTCCCAATGACATTAGTCCGAAAGGGAACGTAATTGCGTAATCGGAGATCGAACTCACCACTATCCCACAGGAACACACCGCTCAACATTTGAACCAAGTTATGTCAATATAAGTAAGTATAATTGGCGATCGTAGTCGAGGGTGACCTGAAGGCTCCCTTTTCAATAGCTACTACGCCGAGGTGTAGGGAAGGGTGCTACTCCATTCTCTGAAATGCTCCCCTTAACTCTTGATCCGTACCTTAGAAGGCTGAGTGTTAAGCAAGGCGGCATCAAGTACCATTTTTTTAGACTGGTATGACTCGACCTGGTGTGACACTATGAGTTGGATATATGCACATACATGTATACACGCGTGTGTGTGTGTGCACCCATACCAGTGTGCGTGTGTGTGCATGCATATATATATATATATGTGTGTGTGCACCCACGCACACACGCACCTGCATGCACACACACGCACACACACATATACACACATATATATGTGGCGAGATGAGTTAGATTCGGCCTGGGTATCGAATTTCAAATGTTAGGAAAACCCATTAACTAGATTAAGGAAATCTAGATAAGAAAATGTTTATACATATAGCTGCGGACGTGTTAAGTAATTGTCAGAACTTAAAAGGGTCTGA
The DNA here is from genome assembly GCA_963585895.1 of Sepioteuthis lessoniana. Taxonomy (NCBI): domain Eukaryota; kingdom Metazoa; phylum Mollusca; class Cephalopoda; order Myopsida; family Loliginidae; genus Sepioteuthis; species Sepioteuthis lessoniana. The sequence continues at coordinate 96,316,677 of OY757914.1, read as the reverse complement.
ATTTAATGTCCCTGTATCGGAGACGGCCATTCTAGGAACTAATTTTATGTCCAGTTTTTTTAAGAGAGAATTGGCTCCCCAAAGAGTTATGGGTTTATTCGTGGGTGTTCCATTAGCCGGAAATAATAATGAAACATTTTGTATATATACAGGTGCATTTTGGGTCAGAGAGTCAGACTTAGTTTGGGTTCGAAGGGAGTTGATTAGACCGGGACAAAGAAATAACGAACAGCGACATTACCAGCCGGACCCAGTTAGTTAAGATAATCTTTTGCCAGCCGAAACACAAACTAGAATTAATCATCCACTAAGTGTTACACGCTTCTCATCATCCCTTGACGTTTTAACCACAAGTTGTTGTTTTGTCTTGTTCTTTTCTCTGTGAACCTGCTTCTCGCTTTGATCCGGCCCACATAAGTATTCAGACGAGGACTCAGTAACTTATGCAACGAGCTGCAGAAGCGGGTATTATCACACTGGGATTGAACCCCGGTCTCTCCGACCATTGGTGAACACTCTACCCATTAGAATATGCTTCGATAATATATGATAATATACTTCATGGAATAATATTTCCATATGCGTATACAGTACATCTGATATTTACTTTGACCGCTAGATGGTCAAAAGTAGGATTTTATTATCCTCAGTCCCGTATTTGTCGGGATACTCCACAACTTTTTTGTAAGATATCTCCTTGTGGCTAAAAAAATTGAGTTGATTTAAAATATATCAGTATTCTAGAACTGTTACCCTAGGTTGGTCTAAAGGGAGCCTGACCCAACTTTTCTTTTGTTCATTTCTTATCCCTAAATTCAATTAGACCTTCGTGCCAAATTTGATAAAGATCCCTTGAGAAATGACTCGATAGAAACAAAAGAAATTTCTCACGAGATATCTCCTCAGTCTCTATATTTACCCACTCTCTCGTCAACCGGCAAGATGTGAAACAAGTTTAATTTCTAAGTAAAGTACAACTGGTTTGAATTCAGAAATGTCCTTCGGCTAGACTGGTTGCTTTGCCAAGGCCAAAGAACCCAGTATATTCTAATGTTTACTCATAGCTAGTTTAACTTGTTTCCTTAGTTTTTCCAAGAAAGTTTATCGTAATCTTTCTTTCTTTTTTAGCAACTTTATGACGATTGGAATTAATTCCACTATTAATCTGGCATTAAATGGAGAAAAAAAAATTTTAAATGCGAGACAAACAAGCTAATATGTTGTAGGATGTAGCTTGTTTTTTCTTTGTTTTTTAACAATTGAAAAAAGGTTAATCCCTCTTAATTTCTTAAGCAGAGTTTTGTTGAAAGTACATTTGAATGTTAACAAAAGAACAATTTAAACAGATTTTGAATTATTTCCTTGACATTTCAGCTAATCTCTCCGTGTTTTTCTACAAACATATCGATATATTTATCATTGCCTGCCATTTCGTTCTTGTTTGCAATGATGGAAAATCATAATTCTTTTTTTAATTCGTGATTTCTGTTTAATTAAAATTAAACGCACAGGATTACAATAAATTATCTAATATATAGACCAATATATGTACAAGTGCCTAAATAAGGGATGTATCAACAGTATTCAAACTCCATGGACATACAGCACCCAGACCAAAATCAACATCGTTCTTCGGGGTATGCATTTACCCAACCCGACTCCTTCTCAATGAGCAGGATGTGATACAAAGTCAAATTTTAGTTGTGTACAGCTGGGTTGAATTTAGAGTTTCCCTTCTCGTAAACTGGTTGACTTCTAAGTCTATCCCCCTATTTACCTTGGGCTGAGGGGAAAATGACGGATTCGTACCTATTCCAAGGGCCTAAGCGCGAATTGAAATCTTCGTCCAGGATTTGAACTCGGGTCGTTGACTCCATTTCCTGCGACAATAAACTTTACGTACCCTCGGAGTTTTACAATTTTATTTTTCGTCAGTATATTTCCTCTTGTTCATATCTATCTATCAATCTATTTCTGTTCATATCTATCTATCTATGTTCATATCTATCTATCTTCCTGGTCTGTTCATATATTTATCTATCTTAGCAACCGTGGCATATTGTTTACGTGCTGGACAACGACGTAGTAGTATCTCAGCCAGCCAGTCAGTCTGTCTGTCTGTCTGCCTGTCTATCTATCTATCTATCTATCTATCTATCTCAGATTGTTCATTTCTTTCTTTCTTTCTTTCTATCTCAGATTGTTCATATCTATCTATCTATTTTAGTCAGTTCATATCTATTTATATAATCTCATTCTGTTTATATATATATATATATATATATATATATATATATACTACCAGTCAAAAGTATTTGGCCACCCTGAAAAATTTTGTTTCTCATCCTAAAAGAGTTATTTTTAATGAAATAAGTGAAGTACCACAATGGTTTTATTTATTATGCTAAATACAAGACTTCCTAAGCCACATTAAATACAAATTAAACCAAAAAATATTTTTAAATTCTTAAACTTTTGATTCGTCAAAATGACCCTCTTTGGCCACTATCATTGCTTCACAGATTCTCGGTATTCTTTCCACCAAAGACTGGAGATAGACTGAAGATAATTCCGCCCAGCTTTCCAGCCAGAGTTGCCAAAGGTGAATTGCACTCGTGGATTGTTTAGCTCTGACTTTTCGGTCAAGTTCATCCCATATCAGTCCAATAGGATTTAAGTCCGCTGATTGCGCTAGCCAAGATATCAGTTGAAGGATGTGCTGTTCTTCTTTGCTTTTAATGTACCACTGGCAGAATTTACTGGCATACTTTGGGTCATTATCTTGCATGAGTACAAGTCCTTGTGCTGCAAGCCGCATTCCAGATGGAATAGCGTGATACAGCAGTATGCCGTGATAGCCAGTCAGATTCAATTTGCCCCTCACCTAGTGCAAATTCCCGACTTTGCAATTGGCAAAAGCCCCCCACGCCATAACAGAGCCTCCTCCATACATTACGGTTGGTGTTATACAGGGGTTGCGGCTCTTTCACCAACTCTTCACCTCACACTGACCCTACTATTTGAGCCAAAGATTTCGAACTTTGATTCGTCAGTTTAAAGGACTTTATTTCACTGCTCTGTTGGCCAGTCTTTTTGTGCCTTAGCACACTGGAGCCTTTTGACACGGTTTTCCCTCCTCAACAGTGTTTTCTTGACAGCAATTCTGCCATATAGGTCAGCTTCGCAAAGTCTTCTTATCACAGTAGATGACATATTTTTTCACGGCATGGTTTCAGATGTGCAATGATGTTTGAAGCAGTCAGCTTTGCGTCGAGCAAGCTAGTAACTTTAATGAACGTGTCCTCTACATAGGTGAAACAGATAGTATCTTGCAATTCAACTCAATATAGTCTAATGTGAGTTCAAGTGGTGGTATAATGTAACTTTAGGAAAACGTTTTATTTATACTCAGTACTAAAAAAGAAAACGCATTTTAAAAAAATATCTGGTTATACTAAGGTCAAAGTTTCTAAGGAAGACTTGTATTTAGTATCATGCATAAAATATTTGTGGTGCTTAATACATTTTATTAAAAATAATACATTTAGGATGAGAAATAAGAATTTTTAAGAGTTGTCATATACTTTTGACTGGTAGTGTATATCCAGTCGCTTCATATATATCTAAGTTAGTTTGCTTTTTTCGTTGAATGGCATATCAACCCTTGTAGGTTATTTAATGCCAAAGCCATTCTCATAGAAGAACAGTAGTGGTACTATTTAACCCATAGCTGGGAGGATAAGAGGGCTCATACCTTTCCCAAGGGTATTTGCCCGAAAGTGAATGTACGAACTCGCTTACTACAATTCCGCAGTACATCGCTTTAACTATTACACTACGAGGACACCCCCCATATCTAAGTTAGTGTTCATATCTATCTATTTCAGTGTTCATATGTATGTATGTATGTATGTATGTATGTATGTATGTATGTATGTATGTATGCTATTCCTTTCATATCTATCTAGTTCAGTGTTCATATGTATGTATGTATGTATGTATGTATGTATGTATGTATGTATGCTATTCCTTTCATATCTATCTAGTTCAGTGTTCATATGTATGTATGTATGTATGTATGTATGCTATTCCTTTCATATCTATCTAGTTCAGTGTTCATATGTATGTATGTATGTATGTATGTATGTATGTATGTATGTATGCTATTCCGTTCATATCTATCTATCTGTATATCAATGTTGAAATGAACTGATAATTGTTTTTGGAACATCATTCTGGTCCAACATGAAATAAGTATGAAATGTTCTATGTGTAACAATTACAAATCCACCAGTCTTAAAAAACATTTCACCCTCAAAGGAACAATGTGGACTGATATAAGCCATGATCGCAACTGATCATATCTTTAAAAGATCGTAAGATATTAGCCTGATGTAGTTACCCTTACCATTTGCCTAAATTCACTTGCACCACACAGGTGACAGTCTAAAATGTAAGAGGTATTTCAGTCGCACCCTGAACAAATAAAAGGATCAAATCAAAAGGATTAAGTCAAAATGACGTGTCATGCCTCAAGTATTTACTTTTCCCAGAAAAATGCAAATAAAAACATACATTTTCTCAGCTTAATCCCGGCGTTTGAGGCTGGGTTAGTGCTTGCCAGTGGTCCTGGAGACCGGGGTTCAATACCAGGTTGAGTCATACCAAAGACTCAAAAAATGGTACTGGATGCCGTCTTGCTTAACACTCAGCATTATAAGGTAAGGGTCAAGGATAAAGTGGAGCAATCCAGGGAATGGAGTAGTGCCCTCCCCTACACCTCAGTGTAGTAGCTATTGAATAGGGAGCCTTCGGGTCACCCTCGACTAAGGTCGCCAACTTACGAGGCTGGGGCAGTAGAATACGCCGACTGCATCTCTGGCTGAGGGGTAAGATCCCCTCCACCGAGTGTCCTGTATATAACGCTTAACTATCTGATAGTGAGGCTTCAGTCCTTGAGCTTTAGGGAATGTGGAGTGCCCCTTCATTGCTATTTCTCACAGGTCCTGGGTTGCTTGTACTTGTTAGGATCCCATCAAGGGGTCAAATAGAAATATTTTATCATTCACTATACTTAAGTTCACCTACTTAGGGAGCAGTGTCTCATCAACCGAAACAGACATTGACAAGCGACTAGCAAAGGCATGGACAGCTATCGATAAGCCATCGGTCATATGGAAGTCAGTCCTGACCGATAAAAAGAAGCGCAGTTTCTTCCAAACAGCGGTCGTGTCGATACTGCTATATGGATGCACCACATAGATGCTAACTAAACGGATGGAGAAAAAGTTTGACGGCAATTATACAAGAATGCTGCGAGCAATATTAAACAATTCCTGGAGACAGCTCCCTACAAAGCAGCAGCTGTACGGCCACCTACCTCCCATCACGAAAGCTATCAACATTAGATGAACCAGACACGCGGGACACGGCTGGAGAAGTAGGGACGAGCTCATAAGTGATGTACTCCTATGGACCCTATCACATGGACGAGCAAAGGCAGGACGTCCAGCTCGAACCAACATACAGCAGCTCTGTGCCGATACGAGATGTAGCCTTAAGGACCTGCCGGAAGCAATGGACAATAGGGAGGTGTGGCGAGAGAGGGGCAGAAATATCCGTTCTGATAGCGAGACATGATGATGATAATGATGTACTTGAAACAATTTAACTGTATGCAAACATGCTATTAATATTTTGGGGAATTGTTATAATTATTAGTATAAGATAAAACATTTTAACTGAGTGCAAGAAGAACTATGAGTGTTAGTAATACTTGAAAACATGTAACTGAGGGTAAGCAAATAAGCTCTGGCACTTTTAAAAGATATCACCAACAAATTACTCACTTAAAAATCATACGTGTAAACTGAATTTGGCATAAAATAACTATCAAGGGTGGATATGTCATTCAACTAAATGACCAAAACCTAAACCTATCCTCCATAAAAAAATTTTAAAAAATTCGCACTTTTTCTCAGGCATATTGATATAAGGACACATTTTGTCTTGATGAAATCCAAATAAAGTCACAGTTCTTTTTCAACCTAATCCATGAAAAGGTCACGTTAATTCTCAGCTACATGAACATAGCAGACTTTTTTTTAAGTGAAATCCGAAGACAGTCAAACTTTTCTTAGCCAAAATCTACAGAAAGTCACGCTTTTATAAACTAATGTTGAATGCTTATACTTGTAACATATGTATTTATTTCGCCCCTCTCTCATGTGCAGGATGATAAACAAGGTCAATTTTTAAGTAGGGTAAAGATGGTTTAAATTCAGTTTCCCTTCTACTAGACCAATTACCAAAGCAAGGCTAAAGAACCCAGACTGCCCTACTCTTTAACCATAGCTGGAAGAAGAACAGATGGATTCATGCTTTTACGAAAGGGCATTAGTTCGAAGTGAAATGCAAACGGCTTCATCCAGGATTCGAACTCTTGTCGTCGATTCCATTTCCTACACCATTACATTATCAGCGCCTCCACTTACCTGCTACCTGTATCTCATATGAATTTTTGAAAATATTTTTCAAAAGATTTAATTACAAATAAGATGGAAATGACAGAAGCTTAATTATGTTCTTTGAAACGATTTTAAGCCGAGCAACGCTGTAACCCTGCGAGTTTATTAGCAATACATGAGGCTGGAACTTGAATCCGTCAATATGGCAGGAAAATTAGACTGGACTATTTTCAGATCATCGTACACAGCTACAGGACTTGTCAATGTGTTTTTTCCTATCGAAGAAGTATCTTATCAGCCGTCCCAGGAGCCAAGAAATTTTCCTGCGTCATGTCTTGTGAGTCGCTCCAGGATAAAGAAATGATTGTGTGATATCACCTTAGCCGATTAAAGTCTTCTTCTTCTTTATCTTCTTCTTCACACCATACACAGAAAGATTAGACCGAAGGGAACGAGGGAATTTTGATTCCTACAGCAAAAGAATAAATAAAGCCGGCTAAAGCCATCATCACCTGGTTTCTTCCTGACATTTTATTTTCAATCACTTTTTTCCTGTATTTATTTTTAACTAAGAAAATAAAGGAAAGATTGTTCCCAATCTACGAAAACAGATAGTTTATTGTCAACTATGCAGACAGTTTTTTAAAGATACAACCACCTTCTGTTTAAACTATTTCAAATCGAAAAATTTGCGAATATAAATTTTCTTTTTGAGCAAGTTAAACCTAGGACATATCATCTGGAATTTCTGCATTTAAAAAAGGGCTTAGAATACCCTGACAGATGGGTAATACTTCCCTAAAAAGGTTGTTACACTTCCTAAAATCTGGGGAGAGTGAAGTACTCCTTCATTGACATTATTCCTATGTTCACTTTGACCCAGAGTTGCAGTACCTATTAGGTTACCATCCTTCTGTTTAAAAATTATTCGTATTCAATAGGATCGTGTGCAAAAATAAAGAAAAACTCTTAAGAAACAGCAAAACAAAACTGTACATATGAACGTATAATGAACGAAAATCTCTAACCCTTTAGATATAAAAACCCTAGAGGGGTTGAAATACCGTTAAAATCAAGCAATCAATCGATCAATTAATCAAAGATGGCCGATCCCATACACTCCCTATAAGACGAAATTTATTAATCAACTGCAAAATTTTCGACTTGTTGAAAAGTGTAGACTGTCAAAAGTTCACATTGAATTTGTCTCGCAAATTTTAAAGATTTATACACGAAACATTTTCGTCATTGGAAAATGATATTACTGATATAACACAAATGAACAGATTCTCAAATGAGACTAACGCATAACGCAATCATTCTAACTGCTAAATACTGTTTTCTGAGTAAAGTCTTGCCGGGTAACTAATAATGTAGCATAAAATTTATTTGTTTGTAAATTCTATTTACTTAGCATGCCGGTGCTTCTTTTGCTTAATACTTTGCATTTTCTTAGGTAAAAGTTAAATATATGTGAAAGATTAAGTCACGTCTTTCCAAGAGAAATTATTGGGAATTTAAAACAAAATACCGAAGTTAAAATTAAGAACTCGGATCGCTGATTGTATTTTCTGTTTCGTTTCCTGTGAGACCAAACTTCACGTATCTTTTATAATATTCGAAGACCGTAAAAAAAGTAGCAGAATTAAAATATTGTTAATAACGTGATTGATTTAGATTAACCCTTGGGCTGTTTACTATTATACATCCTGCACCTGATCTCACAAAATTCACAAGAAAATCGACCACAAAACGCTTTCAAAATTCGCTCTACGATAGAGATATATTTATTTGAATATATCCCGTCATTCTATTAAAAGAAAGGCTGTGGATGGTTAAATTTTAAAACTTTTATAATTAGGTTTGGTTTCTTTGTTTCAATGGCATATCAACTTTCGTGGGTTATTTATTGCCAAAGCCATCTTCATAGAAGCACAGTAGTGATATTATTTAACCAATAGTTGGAGGGATAAAGGGGTTCATGGTATTAGTCTGAAAGGGAACGTAATAGTTCGACTGGAGTTCGAACTCTGTTACTTTGTGACCACAGTTCAGCCCTTACATCATAGAGATTCCACGGCTAGTATTAGTATCTGCCGCAATATCTGAGTTCGAAATGGTGAATCTATGGTGAATAGTATGTTAATGGGCAACCCAAAGTATCATCCCTGTAGCTTTAAAGGTTTCAATTATATGAGTTCATTCTCTTCGAACCAAAAGACAAAGATTTTATCATTTCTCGTTGAACATTATACAAACAAAACGGATATTACGATTTATCTTTACGAGTCTCAACAGTATTGAAACTCGATAACGAAAAATTACAGCACCATTTTAATCAAAAATAAAATTACATGAATATATGCAAGGGTTATACTTATTTTTGGACAGGTACATATTCATATTTTTATTAATTGCACCTCTACAGGTTTTTATAAAAAGTTAATTTTCTTCTAAAATGTTTTCTTCTAAAATAGTTAAAGATATAATTTATCATTTCTGGTGGATCACTATGCAATCAAATGAGTAATTATGAGTATTATTAGATAAAGAGTATTTTTAGATACTATTTATGATTAGTTACAATTCATTAACGAACTATACGAAATTCTGAGACCAAAAATATGAATATATAACAATCAAAAAATAAGGGCACTTTTGTGTATCTTTATGCAATTCTCTTTTCGTTACAAAGGTGTTGCAATTTCATTTTTGTACCTATTTTTGGTTGCAGACTTTCAATGCCGTAGATTTTGGTGATAAATACTAACTAATGATATCCGTTTTTGATTGAATAATGTCCCACTAGAGTTTTATGGAGCATCATATAGGTACAGTATTGTTTATTAATAAGTGCTATTTGTTTTTGTTTTTAGTTGTTTTCTACATACATATAAAGTCGATTTTCTTCTAAACCCAAGATACAAAGATTTTATTATTTCTTGTGGGACGTTTTACAGACAAAAATGGATACTATTAGGAAAACATTTTCGATAAAAAGTACAATTTATTTATTTATTTATTTCAATTAAAAAGTTAATTTTCTTCTTAACCAAACATACTAGGATTTCGTTCCACACGAAATAACAAAATCCTAGTATGTTTGAATTAAAAGAAAATTGAGAAATTGAGGGTTTTTTAAAATTTTTTAAAACAAACTGCACTGCCCAAATTTATAAACAATACTATACCAATATAATATATGTGGCGTAGTGATTATTATGCAGGACTGAGAAATCGTAGTTTGTGGGTTCGAACTTCAGTGACGCTATTACTTTCAATTTCGGACAAATACCCTAGAGAAAGGCATGAACCCACTTATCTCCCCTGCTCTAAGTTAAATAGTACCACTACTGTTCTTATACAAGGATTGCTTTGGCATCAAATAACCAACAACTGCTGATATACCATTAAATAAAGAAACCAAATCTATACCGATATAATACTTCCACCGCCAGATGTATTTTTCTGAATATAATATATCTAGATCACGTCTCATCCTCACTGGGTTGATATGCCATTAAACAAAGGAACCGAAACATCCACATTAACTTTGCTTGGAGCAGGAGAGATTTCAATCGTCACACACGTGCTAGCTGTGAAATATTTGTAGATTCAATCTTATGTAGGTAAGTCAGTCAATACAGAAATCGAGAAATAATGGGGGGAAAGCGTTCATTTTACACACCGAATATTTATTTTTCAACATAGTCTCTTTCCTGTCGATACATTAAACCTAGCACTTGTCCATAAAGCGCATTGATCAGTAAAATTTCCATACCAAAATATATCAAATAATAATATCATGTAACTGACTTTACCTCTTTTTCATTATTTTTCAATATCCCTACATAGTGCCTAATCTAGGCGCCTCGAGTGATGTAATTGTTAACAAGCTCTACTCGCGAAACTTCACGTGAGAGTCTGAGTCTCATTGGGTGCCCCATTCATACTGGCCTTGTGCTGCATCTAAGCAAAAAGCTTAATAAATTACTATACAGTTCCTAATTTCCTATATAACTCGGAGCCCTTTACCTTGTGCCAAACCAAGTAAAAACTTGTAAATATTTGAATATACCAAAAGAATTTTTTTTATTTTACCCTGTACCAACCAGTATTGTTAAAATCAGCTAGTATACTTAGAAGAGTCCGAGAGATCTAAGATCTCAAATTCCAGAGAAAACACCAGTTAGTTCTGGTGTGAAATTATTCGAAGAGAGTAAAATATTAATAAACTGGAAAAACTGCAGAACGCGCAGGTGACAGGGATACTGATGGTAGTTGGTGCACATGGAAGGGTCCCCAAAGGATTGAAAAGGGCACTGGAACAGTTGAAAATCGGAGGAAGAATCGAGACCAGCATTGTTGAGATCAGCCAGAATACAGAGAAGTAACCTACAGACCTGAGGAGATTTGCAGTCACTCAGATTCCGGTGAAAGCACACCAACCAACGCTGGTGTGAAAAACGCACAAGGATTAAGATAATAATAATAATAATCATATTTACCCAACCCCTCCGCTCGGGCAGGATATGACACAAGGTCAATTTTTAAGCGGAGTTTAACAGGTTTGAATTCAGAGTTTTCCTTCTCCTAGACTAGTTGCCTCACCAAGGCTGAAGAACCTAGTCTGCCCTGCTATTTACCCATAGCTGGAGGGAGAATAATTGGATTCATACCTTTCCCAAGGGTATTAGTGCTATGTGAAATGCAATCAGTCTCGTCCAGGATTTGAACTCGTGTCGTCGTGTCCATTTTCTACGACGATAACCATTACACCTCCATAATAATGATAATAATAGTAATAATAATAGGTGCGCTTGGTACTGTAACCAAAGGATTGATAATGGGACTTGACGACATGGAAATAAGAGGCTGAGTGGAGACCGTCCAAATGACAGCATTATAGAGATAGGCCAGAATATTAAGAAGAGTCCTGGAAACTTGAGGAACCTTACTGTCACTAAAACTCCATTGGAAGACAATCGGCTAACGCTGGTGGGAAAAACTCTCAAAGGAATAATAATGATAATAATAATAATCCTATCAAAGGAATAAATACATGGACTGTCCTCCTCGTAAGATATTCGGGGCCATTTTTGAAGTGGAATAGAGAAGAAGTTAAACAAATAGACTAAAGAACAAGAAAACTAATAACCATGCATGTCATTACATCCCAGAGAGGTGCCCGTGGTGTTATGGTTATCGTCGTAGGAAATGGACACGGCGACACGAGTTCAAATCCTGGACGAGAATGATTGCATTTCACATAGCACTAATACCCTTGGGAAAGGTATGAATCCAATTATTCTCCCTCCTGCTATGGATAAATAGTAGGACAGACTGGTGAGGCAACTAGTCTAGGAGAAGGAAAACTCTGAATTCAAACCTATTAAACTCCACTTAAAAATTGACCTTGTGTCATATCCTGCCCGAGCGGTGGGGTTGGTAAATAGGATTACAACCCAGAGATGACGTTGATAGATTATATGTCAAGAAAAGGAGGAGGAAGAGAACTTGCCAGTATAGAAGACAATGTTGACGCATCAATACAACGACGTGAAGACTGCATACTAAAGATTGGAGGAAGACTTATTTCAGACATCAGAAAAAATAACGTCATCATGAGGACTAACAGAACGATAATAAATAGAAAAGAAAAATGGAAAGAAAATCAACTCTATGGACATTTTAAACGAATAATAAGCGACATCTCACACAAAAAAACATTGATGTGGCTAAGAAAGGTAAACCTCAAGAGAGAAACTGAATTTCTCCTGATAGCAGCACAAAATAATGAAGATAATAATATAAGAACCAGTCATATCAAAGCAAGAATTGATAAGACGCAACAAAACAGCAGGTGTAGGTTATATGGTGATAGAGACGAAAACATCAATCACATAATCAGTGAATGCAGCAAATTCGCACAGAAAGAGTATCAGGCTCGACACGACAGGGTGGGCAAAGTGATCCACTGGGAATTGTTCAAGAAATTTAAATTTGACCATACGAACAAATTGTATAAATACAACCCAGTATCTGTCATAGAAAATGACACAAATAAACTCCTATGGGGCGTTGACATACAGACGGATCACTAAATCTCGACCAAAAGACCAGACCTAATAATAATCAACAAAAAAAAAAGAGAATTTTCAAAATTGTTGACTTTGCTGTCCCAGCTGACCGCAAAATAAAACAGAAAGAATGTGAAAAGAGAGATAAGTTCCTCGACCTTGCTAGGGAATCTTTAAAGATATGGAACATGAAGGTGACAATTATACCAATTGTGATTGGTGCTTTTGGTACAGTAACTAATGGGTGATTAAAGGGACTGGAGGAGTTGAAAGTTAGAGGACTAGTGGAGACCATCCAAGCAACAGCATTGTTGAGAACGGCCAGAGAAGAGTCCTGGAGACTTGAGGAGACTTGCTGTCACTCAATGTGAAAGACCATCAGCTAAAACTGATGTGAAAAACTCTAATGAGTAAATAATAATAATAATAATAATAATAATAATAATAATAATAATAAGAAGAAGAAGAAGAAGAAGAAGAAGAAGAAAGTCACACTGATAGCCTGGAGTCCTCTCTCTCTCTCTCTCTCTCTCTCTCATTACTTCTGGTAGGTCCTCTAGACTGCATCCAGTGTACGCAGAGAACCGATGTATGTAAGTCCTTCCAGACCGACCAGAATTGGTATGTTCTTTTTCAGGAATCCACAAAAGAATGTCACTTATAAGTTCGTCTTCACCTCCCAAGCAGTGCCAAAATGTCTAATTTCCCCTTACTTGGATGTTTTTTGAGATGGGAGGTAAGTGGCCGTATCGCCACAGTTTTGGTGGGTGCTGCTTCCATGATTTATTCAAAACATCAAGTGGTATTATTGCATAATGCCCATCAAGCCTTTTCTTTAACTATTTCGTTAGAGTATAGATGGTGCAACCATGTAATAGTACTGATATAGTCACAGCTTAGCAGAAATTCTGTTGTATTTCAATACGAACGACAACCTGTCCGTAGCAGTCTTCGTATTTGCAAAGCGTATGTTGACATTGATTTCAGTAGATGAGATATTGCTGCCGAGATATGTGAGCTGGTCTACTAATTTCAGAGTCTTGCCATTTAATAAAGAGATAGTTCTATATCATTTAAAACATGAGTTCTGTTTTATTTGCATTCACGTAGGGGCCAGTGCCGCTTGCTGCTTGCTCCAGACTATGCAGCATGGATTCGGCTTGAGCAGAGAAGCTCTCGGTCATCTGCGTAGTCTGCATCTGCCATACTTTCTGCGGAATATCAACCGCTTCTTATCTTTTTTTAAAATTTGAAACTATCTTCTTTCATTAGATCTATTGACGTTTGTAATATGTAATCTAGACAGATTATAGCCATATACGGTGCAAATGTATCTCTTTGCAAGACTCCAGTGACAATATCGAAGAAGTCTGTGTCATGATCGGTTGAGTGAACCATTACTTTCGTGTTTTTGATGAGCATCATCATAGCGATAACGATTTCTTTACAAATACAAGTAGTATTTGCTTCATCTTTCTTCGTGGTGTAATGGTTAAAGCGATGAACTGCGGAATCGTAGTAAGCGAGTTCGTACTCCAGTCGCGCTATTACGTTCACTTTCGGCCAAATACCTTATCCTCCTAGCTATGGGTAAAATAGTACAATTACTGTCCTTCAAGGAGAATGGCTTTGGCATTAAATAACCAACAAAGGATGATATGCCATAAAACAAAGAAACCAAACCTTCATCTTTCCTCTGGAATAAATACCTTGGAGCATCTACGAACAATAGTTTTGCTTCGAGATTTTTTACACTTACTCCTTCGATGACTCAACAGATAGTCAGGATCTAGAAGACTAGACTGTGGATCGATTTCTCCGAAAGCTGTTCTGATTTTTCTGAACAATTTTCTCAACTTCAGGTTAAATACGACGGAGAAGCAGAGCGTTATAAACCTTTGCAGCTATAGCAGTAATAGTTATGCCTCTGTAGTTTTTTTTTTTTTGTGATTCTGATAGAGTTTTTTAAGAGGGGAAGAAGGAGTATCCTGCCTTTTGTTCATTTCTCTATTGTGTTTTGTTTATACACAAGGCTTCTTAATAGAAGTGTCGTCAGATTTCCTTATCTTCCATATTTCGGGTGATATTTCGTCGAGACATGCAGTTTTTCTGCTTTTATTTTTTTCAGTATTGGATCAAATTTAATATCTACATGGCCATTGATAAATTTTCCAGAAGGTTTATCTAATAGATTTTTTAAAATATTCTTTCCACTTCTGAAGTCTTTCTTCTTGGCTGGCAGCCTTTCATTTTGATCTCCATGCGATTTTTCCTCCCCCTAACCCTCTTTATTATTTGCAATGCTAATCATGGTTGTTTATCTCTATCTCAAATTTGATTGATTTGGCCTTGAAAGCATACTATCATTGTTCTTTCGGGTATGTTTTATTTTTCTCTTGGCTCTCTTAAGTTTCTACACATTGGTATTTATTGGGTTTCTTTTATAAAGTAAGGATGCTATTTTCCCGTTAGCTAGTTTTTCTAATTGCTATTGACTCCCAGCAAACTCAACATTTGGCTCTTGGTTTCGTTGGTATGCACACAGCTACCACTTCTATGTGGGCAGTAACAAATTTTTCATATTCATCATTTGGAGTTTGTTTTTCAGGTGTCTCCTGGAGAGTATCAAACATGTTTTTTTACAGTTACCATATATTGATTGCTTGTATCACATTTAGTGAAGACCAGACATATCGCAAAGGTTTACCTGTTGTTTCTTATTTCTGCATAGCATAGACTCAATCAAATATTTGCTGAGACGATTCTGCGATCGAATTATACTCCTTCAAAAGAGTAGTAGAGTACACAGTTCAAAGCACTGTTTATCCACTTCTTGTTAATATATATATATATATGTGTGTGTGTGTGTGTGTGTGTGTGTGTGTGCTTTTGAGTAAATCTCTAAAAAATGAACTTACATCTGGTACACATTAACAATTATGTTAACAATCTGGCCTAATAATTTCAGAGACTTGCCATTTAATGAAGAGATAGTTCTATATTATTTAAAACATGAGTTGTTTTATTTGCATTCACGTAGGGGCCAGTGCCGTTTGCTGCTTGCTCCAGACTATGCAACATGGATTCGGCTTGAACAGAGAAGCTGTCGGTCATCTGCGTAGTCTGCATCTGCCATACTTTCTGCGGAATATCAACCGCTTCTTATCTTTCTTTTTTTAATTTGAAACTATCTTCTTTCATTAGATCTATTGGCGTTTTGTGTGTGTGTGTGTGTGTGTGTGTGTGTGTGTGTGTGTGTGTGTGTGTGTGTGTGTGTGTGTGTGTGTGTGTGCGCTTTTGAGTAAATCTCTAAAAAATGAAATTATTTCTGGTACACATTAACAATTATGTTAACAATCAAAAAATTAAAGTTTACAAATTACACACGTGCACATACTAATTTACTTTAACTTTACACTTTATTCTTTGTTTCAGTTGACCAAAAAACTATGGACCTGTACAGCGACATAGAGAACGTATCACAGACAGAACTAATAGAATGGAATTATACATCTGGTAAGACCTTTTTAAAACTAATATATTTTCTGTCCTTGAATGAGCACTATAAAGCTACAAACATTGTTAAATTTTTTTAATCAAACTCTGTCTTATTTAAATATTATAAAATACTTATTATTAAATATATATGAAAAAAGTGATCCCGACGAACCTATCTGGAAGTAACAAATCATTCACAGAGAAATCCAAAAAATATGAGGTTAATTTTATGGTAGTTCAATAATTTCACTGCTTACATTCAAAATTAAAGTCAAAATATGCTCGTACTTCAAAAAGTATTTCTATATGTCAATGTTGTGAGCAAAACTTGAGGTGTAGTGGTTAACGTTCCGAACAGCGAGTTTGATCTCTAGTCTCGCTATTACGCTCCTTTGGGAATTGTATGGTTTCTTTTTTAATGGCATATCAACCTTCGTGGGTTATTTAATGCCAAAGCCATCCTTCCAGAAGAACAGTAGTGATACTATTTAACCCATAGCTAGAAAGATAAGGGGGTTCATACCTTTTCCAAGGCTATTTGTCCGAAAGTGAACGTAATAGAGAGACTAGAATTCGAACACGCTTACTATGATTCTGTAGTCCATAGCTTTAACCATTACCCCACGAGGATACCCCCAGGAATTGTACGAACTTATCCTCCCAGTTATGGGTAAAAATAGTACCTCTACTCTTCTTCGAAAAGATTGACTTTGGTATTAAATAAGCAACGAAGATTGATGTGCCATTAAAGAAGAAAACCAAAGCAAAAGGTGTTTATTGAAGTGGAATGTGTACGAGAAAGGCAAGAAGAAAAAAGTGGAGAAGAAGAGTGAAGAGAATAAAAAGCGAGAAGAAAAAAAACAGAAAAAAGAAATGAGAAAAGAAAAGGAGAAGAGAGAACAGATGAAAAAAAGAGGAGGTATGACTGAGTGCCCAAATGACTTCGTAAAAAGAGCTCAATATTACTGAACAATTCGAGACGATGAAAAATCTGTAGCATTTCGTCTAAAAAGCATTGATACTTTAAACTCTACAATTCAAATTATCAAATGGAATATAATTTACTCTTTGTAAGTTTTTCACACCAGCATTAACTGGTGGCCTTCTATGAACTCAAAGTGATAGCAAGTCCCTTCAGCTTTCTATGACTCTTCTCAGTATTCTATCTTACACCAGTAGTGCTGTGCTCTGGATGATCTCAATCCATCATCGGATTTCCAGGGGTTTTTTTTTCCATATTCACTGAGATTGTTCCGAGTTTTTCATCTATCATTGGTATCACTGTCACTCTTATGTTCCATAACGTTTTAAATTCCCAGGTAGTATCCAAGTATTTATATGCTTTTTCGATTTATTTTTTATTTTCACTCAGTAATCAGAGAAATCTACGTACTGACAAGTTGTTATTTATTTTTCATTTACTAAAATTAGATCGATGAAAAGACATTATTATTATTATTATAATTATTATTATTTTACTCTTTTGAGAGTTTTTCACACCAGCATTAGATGATGGTATTTCAATGGAGTTTGAGTGACAGTAAGCCTCCTCAAGTCTCCGTGACTCTTCTGAGAATTCTGACCAATCTCAACAATGCTGTAGTTTGGATGGTCTCCACTCGTCCTCTTATTTCCAAGTCCGCCAGTCCCTGTACCAATCCTTTAATGACTGTATCACCGTCACTTTCATGTTCCATAGTTTTTTCAGCTGTCTAGCAAGGTCTAGATACTTATCTCTCTTTCTGCTTTCCTTCAGTTTTACCCTGTGATCAGCCGGAACGACAAAGTCCACTATTCGACAGGTTCTCTTTTTTTTTTCTTTTTTTTTCTTTTGTTTTTTTGTTTTGTCTTTTTTTTTTACTATCACTAGGTGTGGTCGTCTGGCCGGGATTAGATGATCCGTTTGTATCTCAAAATCTCAGAGAATTCCGTACTTCCCATTTTCTAAGACGGATTCTGGGTTGTGCATCTACCATTTGTTCGTATGGTCAAATTTAAACTTCTTTCACAATACCCAGTGGATCACCTTCCTCGCTCTGTCGAGTCTAGTCATATATTCATTTTGCATTAATCTACAGCATTCGTTTATTATTATCATTATTATTATTATTATTATTTAAACCCCTTTAAACACACCAAAAGGTTTTCCTGGGTATGACACTTAGAGTATGACACTTTGGGAGCAATCATTTCTGAAGGTGTAAGGAAAGTTTCGGATTTTGAATTCAATAATGACACCTTGGCCAAAAACACTACAAATTTTTTCAGCTGTTTCTGTAATGTTTTATTATTATTACTGTTATTAAAGTCCCACAACATGTCGAATATGCACTTTTAGTTCCTTCACTTAAGTAGTGTAAGATCATAGATTAAATTATGGAACGCGCTCTTTCACTGCTGAATTAAGAATGATTGATGAAGGCAGTTTTTAATCAATTAACCTCCGGTTGCGTTTAAAAGATTGGAAGTTTGAAATGCGTAGTTACAATTTGCTTCTTAAAAACAGAAATCACTTATGACTCAACCCAATATTAAGGATAATGGAAACTAAAATTGTTTACAAAGGATTCTTGCTATTAATTTCTTGAAAATATGTAACTGTTTGAAAAACTTAAAACAATATAATTAAAGTAAAGTTGGCGACCTTAGTCGAGAGAGACCCAAAGGCTCTCTTTTTAATAGCTACTACACCGAGGTGTAAGGGAGAGTGCTACTCCATTCCCTGGATTTCTCCACTTTACCCTTGATACATACCTGATAATGCTGAGTGTTAAGCAAGGCAGCATCAAGCACCATTTATTGAATCTTTGGTATGACTTGAGCTTTGATTGAATCCCGGTCTCCCAGACGGTTGAGTATTATGAATACTTGAATCCATGTGATTCTACACACACAAATTATTGTTACAA
Organism: Sepioteuthis lessoniana; assembly: GCA_963585895.1. Taxonomy (NCBI): domain Eukaryota; kingdom Metazoa; phylum Mollusca; class Cephalopoda; order Myopsida; family Loliginidae; genus Sepioteuthis; species Sepioteuthis lessoniana. Next base: position 96,297,723 of record OY757914.1, on the reverse strand, counting down.
AATGGGATTAGTTACTTGAAGTCATACAATTGATTGTAATAATAAACTTGACTTCTACTCTGAATTACCCCATAAAGTTTGACATGCCGTAAAACCTGCCAACCGATTAACCAACCAAACTGTATGTATATATGTATGTACTATATATGCGCACGCGCGTGTGTGTGTGTGTGTGTGTGTGTGTGTGTGAATACAAGACTGAAAAGTTCATATGATGACATCATATCTGCTGCTGGTGACTTTTTGTCCAATGAGATCCAAGCCCTGCAATACCAATGGATGAAGTGTGCGGAAAGCAAGGGAGGGCTATGTTGAAAAATAAACCTCATTTGGTCACATTCCATGAGAGTATATTGGGCAGCCTATGAACTTTTCAGTCAATGCTGTGATAAGTGATCTACTCCAATTGACCCCCACATATGGCCGAGCAAAAGCAGGACGACCAGCTCGAACATACATACAGCAGCTATGTGAGGATACGGGATGTAGCCCTGAAGACCAGCCAGAGGCGATGAACGATAGGGAGAAGTGGCGAAAGAGGGTCAGGAATATCATGACATGATGATGATATATATATATACCGGAAATTGTGAGGTACATATCAACGTTTTAATCCTGAAAAGTTTTCATAAAACTCGGAGTAAATTCACACGGCACGACAAAAATCCAAATCCTTACCGAAGAGTGGCCATGTTATGTTTTGACCTTCGACCTGGCCCCCAAAAAATGCTATTCCAAGGGGATGCACCGGAAGGAAGTGACACATTCCAATGGCCAGTAATCGATTTCAAAGATCCAGTGGGCGATCGTGTGGGCGTTGAATTATTATTTAACTCAGTTGAGTTCGAGTCCAAGAGCAGTTAGCAGTTGGCAGTGGCAGGGGCAGTTGGCAGTTGAGTTGAAGATCGGACGGAGTTATAGACGAAATGTGGTAGGGAAAGCCACATCAGGCCGAAGGGGCCTTTGGGCCCTGATGAGTGGGCCCTAGGCCTCCGGTTGAGCAGCACTAAAGAACGAGAAAGACACAACGTGACGGTCATAACAGTGGGCTCAAGATATTACAGTCTATATTCGATCTCCAGCTCCCTCTCACATGCAACCCTTGAACAACCCTTTCGAACCCTTGCAATAAAGTGAGAGGTAAAATATTGTTAAAGAAGTCTTCCTGCGTCTTCCTTCTTGCGTCTTTGTCATTGCGTCTGTCTTAATTATTGTGTCGTTGTGATGCTGTAGATGAATATATAACAGTCAACTAGTAGAACAGTACTCCAAGCAATCGATAAACACTACTTACCGTAACTGCAGCAGACTGCTACAAACATTTCCAATTTAAATTCGTCTTTGATTAACATATTCAACAAATGATTATAGAAATTATTGATAATAATAATAATAATAATGTAATACAAATTAACATCCATTGACGAATTTAGCAAGTTCGCTGTATTATACATAAAGGTATAAAATTAACTTGAAAATTTCTTACAATTGTTGAATATTGACTTTAATTTTCCTTTGACGCACCACTAAAATTTCATGAATGACATAACAGGAAATGCACTTGTTGCCTAAAGTAAACAGGACACAGTGGTCCCCGCGGAAATTCTTCGAGAATTGTGTTGGTAGCATGCTAGAAGAGTGGGACGCTGGAAGTAGAAAAACAAGGTAGTACACCTGTTTCTTATGGTAAACAGGACACAGGTACCCCAGCTGAGAGAGGGTGGACCGGTAGAAATGCCATGTAATTTGCATGCGTGCTTTGCTTGAAGGAGGTGTGTTCACGTGCAACGTCTAGGTGGAAGGTGTGACCACGAAGTTTGCGTGTGCGTCTGGAATATTATATAAACACGGAGATTTCGACCGGAGAAAGAAGAAAACCGACAAGATTGTTACTCAGTGTTACGTCACTCTGGGCTCTTGCCTTGCGCCATACTGCCCAAGGTTAGGAGGTGGTTTTGGGCCTAAGATAAAAGCAGCATTGCAAAAGCAGAGAAGCGAGGAGAATTCGATGCCTTGAGGTAGCCCTGTAACGATGTCGTGAAAGCAGAACGAAGAGAAAGCGATTCACTAAAGATTCGTATCTCACCCTTACGCGTGCAGGTCTGCCATCTTCAACCTTCTCTCACTCAACTCATACGTACATTTCGAGTAATTAAAGGAAACAGAAAAGAAACAGATTATATTTTTGTACAACAGCGTTGTTGTCTTTCTCAGAATACAACACAATATATATAACCCATGTAGAAAAAAGTATTATAGTCAGAGTCTTAATGTAAGTTGTTTGGCTTTATTATATGCCTTTGCTACAGGTTATCATTACCTGTCCTCATTTAGGCCAGCTGAGTAAGTTTTGGCCCACCATTAGCCGACTATAGGTTTGGAGGTCTAACCCAGAATTTTTAGCTAAAAATCTTGTGGTTTGGTTTGGTTTCTTTGTTTAATGGCATATCAACCTTTGCAGGTTATTTAATGCCAAGAAGAACAGTACTGGTACTATTTAACCCATAGCTGGGATGATAAGGGGGTTCATACCTTTCCCAAGGGTATTTGCCCGAAAGTGAACGTAATAGTTCAAACTCGCTTACTACGATTCCGCAGTCCATCACTTTAACCATTACACCACGAGGACACCCCCCTAAAAATCTTGTGGGTTGACTTATATGTCAGATTGACTTGTGTCGATATATATATATATATACCAATACATACATACTTATATACATATGTATATATCCATATATATATATATATATATATATATAACTTTTATAAATTGTTATAGTTATTGGTTACATTAAACCATGTAATTTCTTGCAAAAAAAGACTGACTTCGGAATTAAATAATTCAGCAAGGTTAACATTTTGTAAAACCAACGAATCATCAATTTTAATCTAATATTTCTTTTCCTTTTGATGCCCCTAATTTTTTCCTGTCCTATTTTCAGCATGACCGTACATTCTGATCTCTTTTTTTCCTTCCTATCTTAATAATATAAATGCGACAACTTGCACTACAGTTCTGGATGATTAGAAATAATAATCCTAAATGCACATTATTGAATATTTACACATTATTGAACATTTCTTAATGAAAACTAGATAATTTTTCCTTTCAGCTGGGGAAGTCATGTCCTTTGCTCACTTGTGGGTTTTACACACATGGCAACAAAAAGGAAAAGATTGTCTTTACTACAATCATTTGACTATTTGTAAAATCTCGCGTATTCTCAGATTATAAGATTACATGCCATCAAAGCGCATGGTTTTACCCCAAACCGGAAATTAAGCATATATATATATATATATATATATCGACACGCGGCTAACGATGGCATGGACAGCTATCGATAAACTATCGGTCATATGGAAATCAGACCTGACCGATACTCGTATGGACCCCCCACAAATGGCCGAGCTAAAGCAGGACGACCAGCTAGAACCGACGTACAGCAGCTTTGTGAGGATACGGGATGTAGCCCAGAAGACCTGCCAGAGGCGATGAACGATAGGGAAAAATGGCGAGAGAGGGTTAGAGATATCCGTGCTGGCGGCACGACATGATGATGATGATGATGATATATATATATATATATATATATATGTGTGTGTGTGTGTGTGATTATGTAATAATAAAAAGATGATGCAAATGAAAAAATTTTGCAAGAAAAAGTGCTCTTCGCTGCTACAGTGTAAAACAAAAAAATCAAATTATCTAGTTTTTTTAAGTATATATATATATCATCATCATCATCATATCGTGCTGGCAGCACGGATATCCCTGACCCTCTTTCGCCACTCCTCCCTATCGTTCATCGCCCTAGGTAGGTCTTCAGGACAACAACCTGTATCCTCACATAGCTGCTGAATGTACGTTCGTGCTGGTCGTCCTGCTTTTGCGCGGCCGTGTGTGGGGATCCATAAGAGTACATCTCTTATGAGTTCATCTCTGCTTCTCCAGCAATGTCCTGCATGTCTGGTTCGTCTAACTTGAATAGTTTTCGTGATAGGGGGCAGGTGGCCATACAGTTGGTGTCTTGTTGGGTGTTGCCGCCAGGACTTGTTGAGGATTGCACGCAGCATTCTTGTGTAATTGCCATCTAGTTTCTTCTCCAGCCGTTTTGTTAGCGTCCATGTAGTGCATCCATATAGCAGTATCGATGTGACCGCTGCCTGGAAGAAACTGCGTTTCATTTTATCGGTTAGGTCTGATTTCCATATAGTCGATAGCCTATTGATAGCTGTCCATGCTTTCGTTAACCTCGTTTCGATGTCCTTTTCGGTTGATTCGACGCTGCTTCCTAGGTACGTGAATTTGTCTACTAGTTTAAGAGGGGTTCCTTCTAGAGTGGAGATGTCCCCCGTTTGGTTATAGCACATATATTCCGTTTTATGTGCATTAACATGGAGGCCTATGCTTGCTGCTGTTCGTTCCAAACTATGCAGAAGTGTTTCGGCTTGGTCAGGTGTATTTGCCAGTATCGCTATGTCATCGGCGTAGTCGGCGTCGGTAATTGTTGTTGCGGGGTATCTTCTGCTTCTTTTCTTCGTCAGTTCGAAGCCATTCTCTTTGATTTTGTCAATCGATGTATATATATATACTAATCTAATATCTACCAGCATTCACGGTACCAGAAAAAAAACCATCAGGAACAAGAGATAAGAGTATCTCGAATCACCGCCCGGGGGAAAAAGAAAAAATATTATAGGTCAAAAAGAAAGAAAAGGCCAACTTCGTCAGACCCCTTGGAAAAAATCAAGGGATATGCAGTCAGTTGGTCAAAAGAAAACTAAAACCTTCCGCAAACACTGCAATGCTACAAATACAAGTGCTCAACACGAGTGGAGCCAGTTATAAAATTGATTTAAATCGCGAGTCGGAAATCTTCTACAAAAGTTTCACCTTAACGGATCATCAGGAAGTCTATATAAGTATATGCGTGTATGTTTGTACGCACGCGTGTGGGTGGTTGTTTGTGATAGGGTGTAATCACCAGCCCGACACATACACCCTTCTCTTTTTACCCGAACTAACCACCCAACTAAGAGACACCAAAAGAAAAATAGTCTTTGGAATAGAATGACCATTAACTTCATTGCTATTTTAAGAGTGTATAGAAAAAGAATGATAAAAAGTATCGGCAGAGACCAATAGATTTAATACAAGATAAAGACTTGCTGACCAAACAAGAATTATATCAAAGAAAGGTTGGTTTTCTGACCTTGATATATTAGAAATATATGAAGAAGTAAATCGGGTAGAATATTCATAAGATTCCTCCACCCAAATCGATACACTATATACGGAAAAACAAGACCCCTTACCCCACCTAAATGAACTGAAATGCAAAATAAGGAAAACCAAAAGGCCACACATCCAAGCACCACTAAAAAAATGTTAACACAAGAAGACAAAACAGATGTAGGGTTAATAAAAAAAATCATGACTGAAAATAAAACTACATTACTATCGCTTAGGAATTAAGACTGAAAAAAATATCAAAATGAAAGACAAAATAAGAAAAGAGTGCATTGAGTTAACTACACAAGCAAAAGTCTATGTGATTTAGTCGAACAGAGTATGTATTTATCCAACTCCTGAGGTAACTACGAGCAGGATTTGAACTCGAGTCACAGATTCCATTTCCTGCGATTATAACTGTTACGCTGAGCATGCCTCTATCAGAAAAGTAGAACTTTCTCTTTGAGAACCCACCGCCCTGTTATTTACGCATATCTAAGTGGTGGGGGAAGTAAATTCAGAAAAAATCGGAAAATAATTTTCTCATCTCCTCTTTTGGCTTAACAGGTTTTTCAGAGTCTAAAATGAACTCAGAAACCTGCTGTATCAGGATTCCCGATTTAAAAGCATTTCAATGTGGAACTGTTCGGTGTGTTGTTTCGTTGGCTGTCGAGTTCTGATTGACAGGAGGAGGTTGCATACAAAAACACAAGAATGAGTCAAAAGTTTGTTAATATTTTGGTACACCTTCGTTTGTGGCGCGTCTATCACGTGACAGAAGCAATTCAAATCGTGGAAGGTATTCGCTGCTGTTGGTAGTAATGTGGTAGTATGATACAACCACCTGATCTGCTGCGCTGCACACCTTCTGCAGTGTGCTACTTTGCTGCACTTTGATGTAGAACCCCACGTTGTTGCATTCTGTGAATGCGAATCAAAGTGCACAAACTCTGCAGAAAGCAGTGCCGCAAGAACAAAGAAAAGAAAAAACAAACACAAGAATTGGAAAACTAGACTTGGTTCCCTAAGCTTCTAAGGAGACAATCATCTGGAGGCTGCGGGTTCAATCCTGACCGCAGGCGAGTAACAATACAGGAATACTTAACACTTGTACCCGGTTATGGCTAACGGAATCAGAACAGGCGACCTCCGTGGATTCAATAAAGGACGTAGTTCGAAGTTCCGTGAAGGTTCTCGAGTTCGACAAACACCTGAAGAAGGCTAGCGGAAATATCGGCCGAAACGTTGTGGAAATAATAATAAAGATGAAGACAATAGTCCAAAAACCCTTAATTATTAAAATAAGATTTAACTCTCTCAAGTAGTGAACTGAACGGTCTTCGGTTACTTTTCTGAACCTCTTCTGACCATGTCCTCTTAGGATATCCATTCACAACTTCTATTCATTCTTAACCAACATCAACGCCCACTCATGGACATATATATACCTATACCCATATACGCACTCATATATACAGACAGATGCACACACACCCATGCCCCTTTAATGAAATTATATATATACACATATTTATATACCTACGTCTACGTGTACACACCCATATATACACAAATACACACATGCACATATCTAATTATGTATCATGCTTGCAGCTAGATAAATATTTTAGGGCACCTAGTAGTCCATTGCGTCACGGTAGATGATGCGCTGAACCGTTGTGCATTGTCTCACCCCGTGTGTGATTTAAAAGTCACATAAATAAATGTGCAACGTCGTCTAATTCGGGAAATTACGTTTTACTAGTTCAAATAGGACCATGACGTAACAAGATGATTTCAAAAAATCGCTCGGGTTGTAAGAATCTCGACTATCAGGCTAGATCAGATAGGCCTAAAAACCATGCATTACGAGGCCGTGCTCCAAACCATTTAAACAAATCCAACCAGTAGCACTCGGAGAGCATCAGGCGAGCTCGACATCCCACACTTCAGTGTTTTTATAAATGGCTCCAAAAGTAATTTCGGAATTGGATGGGAGGTAATTTTCCACAAGAAATCTCTGAAAAAATGCCTCCCAAAAGAAGCCTCCATATTTTCTACCGAAATCTATGCTATAAACTGGGCACTAAACCTAATTTCAACAAGTACCTCCAAAAAATTTATCATCCACTCAGACTCCATCTCAGTTCTTCAATCACTCAAATACACCAAATTGGAAAATCTGCTAATTGTCTAGATCTTCAACAAACTCAACTCACTGATCCATTGCAAAAAGTTGATATTTTGCTGGATTCCAAGCCATATCGGAATTCAGAGCAATGATAAAGCCGACTCATTAGCTAAAGCTGCAATCAACATGACTCCCGATAAAAACATTAAAACTCCATATACTGACCTCTAACCTAAAATCAAACAAATAGTAGCAAAAAAATGGCGACAATTATTGGATGAAAATCCCCACAATAAGCTCTTTCAAATACAACCCATTTTAAAAGAAAGGAAGCTGGATCCTAATAATACCAGAAGAGAAGAAACTACCCTTACTCGACTACACATTGGACACACTCAACTGACACAATCCTTCATTCTTAAAAAAGAACCCCCCCCCAAATGTCCATGTGGAAACCAATACTTAATCAAGCACATTTTGAAAGAATGCACAAAACTCAACCACACCAGGAAAAAGTTTTATAAGGCGAACAGCATGCATGAACTATTTTTTAAAAATTGCTCTCAAAAATATAATCAACTTCTTAAAAACAATTGGCCTCCTATTAAAGATATAGACTTCGTTACCAACACCTTCGATCATCAAGTTTATACAAAGAAAAAGCTTTGACCAATTTTAAAATACTAATTCCGGATTATTGATTTACAATTAATATTCATTTATATATATATATATATATATATATATATATATATATATATATATATATATATATATCAGAATTTGACACTCAATGACCCTTAAGATGTTAATTTGCCATAAAACCCAATCGTCACCCATCTAAAAATATGCGTTTACAAATCATATATATGATATATGTGTAAAAAGGCTCTGGCATTAAATAACCTATAGAGGTTGATATGCCATTTAATCCACCCAACCAAACCAACCAACAGTTCAGTGTGATTTGTCACCTTCATGGCCTTGGCAAAATCATCAGGAGCTGTCAAATTGTACTCCACCTAACCAAAATATCATCATCATCATTTCACACCATCAGCACGGATATCCCTGACCCTCTCCTGCCACCATTCTCTATCGTCCATCGAATCCGGTAGGCCTTCAAGGCTACATCCTGTATCGGCACAGAGCTGTTGTATGTAGGTTCTAGCTGATCGTCCTGTCTTTGCTCGTCCCTGTCAAGGGGTTCACGGGAGTACGTCACTTATGTGTTCGTCCCTACTTCTACAGCATTGTCCCGCACGTCTGATTTGTCCGACTTGGATAGTTTTTGTGATGGGTGGTAGGTAGCCGCACAGCTGCAGCTTTGTAGGGTGCTGCCTCCAGGACTCGTTCAATATTGCTCGCAGCATTCTTGTGTAGTTACCGTCAAGCTTTTTCTCCGTACGTTTAATTAGCTTCCATGTAGGGCATCTATACAGCAGTATCAACACGACTGCTGCTGGGGAAAAACTGCATTTTATTTTATCGGTCAGGTCTGACTTCCATATGACAGATAGCCTATCGATAGCTGTCCATAAAACTTAATATGTCTCTGGGGATGGAAGACATCTCCCAGAAGGTTATCATATATATATATATATATGTGTGTGTGTGTGTGTGTGTGTGTCGGTTTGTCGATTCCGCTTTTTGTGCTGGTAATCGTTAGGCCACCCACATCGCCAACTGGAAACATTTACGCACGCCTGTAAATTGAACTGGAGATAACAAAGTATTGCAACTATACAGTCAAGTTTAATCAATGAAGAAACTTCCTATTTAACTTACTGAAACTTAAGCTCCACCTTTGCTGGAAATGTTATAATGTTAGTCGTCGTCAGAGAAATAAAGAAAACTATATTCGAAAACCTTATGAAATGTCTAAGATAACTGATAATGTAATCTAGCTTACCTGGGAGACTAAAGAAATAAACAAAGCTCTTGGACACAATGCAAAAATAACAACAATGATGACATTTTTTCCGGGGTGAATTTAAAAGAGATTAATACGAAACCATAAAAGAAAGAAAGCAAGAGAAAATGAAAAGAAAGATCCGTTTCCTTCCCAAAAACAATCAAATGAGTGGATCACATTGGCAAAATGGTTAGAGTGGTCTTTAATGGTCCTGAAGAGTGGGACTCAATCCTTGGTCGAGTCATACCAGAGACTCAAAAAATGGTACTTTGCTTAATAGTCAGCATTATAAAATACGGATCAAAGGTAAGTGGAGCAATCCAGGTAACAGATTAGCGTCCTTCCCAACACCTCGGTGTAGTAGCTATTGAAAATGGAGCCTTCAGGGCGCCCTCAACTACGATCAGCCAACTTATATATATTATAAAAGGAAAAATGTATTTTTTTTATTGCATTGCACACGGTGCCAAAAGCAACAAAGCGTCAGGACAATCATTTTATTTGAGCTTAAACAACTGCAGACTCAGAATCCATGGGTTTTAACAAACTAATACTCATTACAATTAATTCCAGGCCCACTCAGACTCAGAATTTTAGTACTGGGTCAAATAGATCTGTTCAGAAATTATTTGCATTCGACAGGATTACTTGATACTATAGAAATTGTTTGTATCAAGAATAATTAATTGAAGTTATAACAGCCCAATCAGCTGGGGTTGTAGAATATCTCTGCAGAGGGCTAACACCCACTCAACAAGCGTTGTGGATGTGGCATTAAACCATCTGATGGTGAGGCTCCATAACTGGACCTTTGACTAATGGGAAGTACCCTTTCATTGCCATTAATCCCTGATATGCACTGACCCAGAGTGGTAGTACCTGTTAGGGGCACATGAATGGATCCAACAAAACCATTTAATCATTTACTATACTAAAAACAATCTAAATGTGTGCAAGCAAATGATTTATGTTAAATTGAATTATTAGAATGGGATAGAAATAATTGAAACTATTCAATTGTATGCTAACAATAGCAATACGTGAAACCATTAAACTATGTGCAAACAATAGCAATACGTGAAACCATTTAACTATGTGCAAACAATAGCAATACTTGAAACCATTTTACTGTGTACGATCAAATGAGCTCTGGCTCGTTTAAAAATGTTACCTACAAACAACTTACTAAAAATCATATATATAAACAGTATTTGGCATTAAATAACCTACAAATATGCAATGAAATTAAATAATTTAACCTAACCAGAATTACTAATGTTGAATAACAATACTTGAATCATTTATGTGTGTGCAATCAGATGAGCTATGACTTGTTTTAAAGTGTTACCTACAAACTTTTCGGTTACAAATCATATATATTCTGTATATATACACATAAATTTGGCATTAAATAACCTACAGGGGTTGATACTCAATAAAACTCAACTTAACCAAATCAACTTGAAGTTATAATTGCCTGTTAAGGATTATTACAATTATTTACCTAAAACTATGTAACTGTATGCAAAAAGTGACAATTATTAAATAGAAATAATTACTTGAAACCATATAACTATTAGCATTTGATAGGAATTCTTTATTTAGGAATAATCATTTGTATTAAGAATAGTTGCTTGGATCTATAATTGTTTACTAAGTCTAAATATTAGTCACTTAAAACCATGTAACTGTGAGTAAACAAATGATTATTATCAAATAGAAATAATTACTTGAAACCATATAATTATTAATATTAGATAAGAATACTTGAAACCATACAATAGCTTGCAAATTATTTGTATTAGAAAAGAATACTTGATATCATATAACCATGTGAAAAAAAAGCCCTTAAGAAACAAATACACAAAAAAAGTAAATATAAACGTACAATGAATGTGATTTCCTAATCTCGGGATATAAAATAACCCTAGACAGGTTGGCACGCCATTAAAATCAATCAATCAATCAAAATCTTATAGAACAACATTTCCACTCATACAATCAGGATTTTAACAGAGATGCCAAGTTCACCATCACAGAGAGAATAGACAAAGAGTGCACTGGACAAAATCATAGCGATAATGGGAACAAGCGATGTTAAATGGATATTTTCCAACGCTGACCTCGAATAGTATTCATCATCATCATCATGTTGTGCCGCTTGCACGGATATCCCTGACCCTCTCTCGCCACTTCTCCCAATCGTTCATCGCCTCCGGCCGGTCTTCAACACTATATCCTGTATCCTCCCATAGCTGCTGTATGTATATTCGAGCTGGTCGTCCTGCTTTTGCTCGGCCATATATGAGGGTCCATAGGAGTACATCACTTATAAGCTCGTCTCTGCTTCTCCAGCAGTGAGATTGACAGATATGATTTCCCACATAAACATCAAAATAAACAAATGCCTAAGTCCAATATAAGACTAAAATACTTATGGCTAATTCGAAACAGATACCGTGCACGTTTAACAAATACCTTCCAAAAGAGTAAATCTTACTGTTAGGTGTTTATTATAGCAGAGGTCATAAAATGGCCAATTCAAAACACTTGGACAACAAATGATAATTTCCATTCAAAGAATCTTTATGCTTCGTTACCATTTCATTTTTCGTCGCTCTCTTTGAAAATTTATTTTTAAAAACATAAAAAAAATACATTCTTCTAATAATGACCAAAAGTCGAAACGATGAGAACAATTAAAAAATGAACTACAATAAGGAAATATTCCTGTTTGTGTCATGACTTTTCTCATTATATATATATATATTGTAATCAGATTGAAACTCAAACCTTGTTAAGTTGTCATTATAAATTTATTTCGCTGGAGAATATTACTATACTCCCCATCTCGTCAGATGACTTTTTACATGCTTTACTCGAAGTTGCAGAACAGCAAATGTGGAGTTACAGTTCGTATTTAGAAAATAAAAGAAATTAAAAAAAAAGAAAGAATAATTTAAATTCACAGGTGAGGGCAGAGGTGGTCAAAATATTAGGTGTTGGAAGCATCAAGAAAAAGGAGTGGGGTTTCTCTGTAGGTCAACCCATCCTAATTTACACACTTGTTGGTGGCCCGTAACAGGTACAATTTTCTAAACGATCTATGATCGTAGAACGAATGAATATCCCCAAATATATATATATATATATACTAAATTATCCAGTCAGTGTCCAAGGACAGTAGGTGTGGATTATTCTTTACATAGAATATATGAGGGTAATCATATAAATCTATGAGAGTGCTCAATGTATGGCTATTGTTAGTTCCCTATTTATTCTCTAGGGTATAACAAATTTCACATTCAGATTCACATTCGCATCTATGGGAAATTTTTGGGAGTTCATCACGCAGACCATTAGAAATTTTTTTTTTCTCATTCCCTTTGATTGCTATTGTCTGCTCTAAACTGGTTTGGTTATTTGGTTTGGTTATTTAATTTAACGGTAATCGACACTCGTGTTTTTTTAATTCCAGATCCTGTTTTATATATATATATATATATATATATATATATATATATATATATATATATATATTATAATCAGATGGTAACTCAAACCTTGTTAAGTTGTCATTATAAATTTATTTCGACGGAGAATATTACTATACTCACCGTCTCGTCAGATGACTTTTTACATGCTTTACTCGAAATCGCAGAACAGCAAATGTGGAGTTACAGTTCATATGTGAAAAAAAAAAGAAAATTAAATTCACTGACGAAGGCAGAGGGGGTCAAAATATTAGGAACTTCGAGTTCTTCCGAACAATTGCTTATTATTTTCAGACGCCTGTCTAGGGTGTGGATTCGCGGGTATTCAAGCCGGGTGTCTAAACGAGAAGAATTGTCTGTTACCCGAGTTATCCTGTACCCCCTATAGTTCTCAACTTCCGGGCAACATGAATCCCGCCCGATCTCGCTCCTGGTCAGTATCACTCTCACTGCTAAGCACGTGGGGTCGTATTTATTCCCCTCGGTTTCTCGTGTGGAACATTTTGTTTACCTTAAAACGGCGAAGGTGTTTTTCGATGAGACTTGCACTTCATCACTCTGTACCCGACGACATCTGAGTCCTAACCAGGTCATCACATTGTAGACCTACTTGATAACATCCGGGTTCGGGGACTGCGAACCACTATTCCTGTTATTGTGTTAAGTCTCTGCCGTGCAGGACTGCGACATCGTAGTAAGTAAGTTCGAACTTCAGTCACGTTATCATGCTCGCTTTTTGGAGGTGCCCGTGGTGTAATGGTTATCGTCGTAGGAAATGGACACGGCGACACGAGTTCAAATCCTGGACGAGATTGATTGCATTTTACATAGCACTAATACCCTTGGGAAAGGTATGAATCCAATGATTCTCCCTCCAGCTATAGGTAAATAGTAGGGCAGACTGATTTTTCAGCTTTGGTGATGCAACTAGTCTAGGAGAAGGAAAACTCTGAATTGAAACCTGTAAAACTCTGCTTAAAAATTGACCTTGTGGCATATCCTGCCCGGGCGGAGGGGTTGGGTATATAGGATCATGCTCGCTTTCGGACTAATACCTTTGGCAAAGGTATGAACCCCCTTGATCATTCAGCGATGGGTAAAGTTGCACCACTACTGTATATCTAAAAGGATGACCACGGCTATAAATAACACACGGAGTTTGATCATTATCATCATGTCGCGCCATCAGCACGGATATCCCTGACCCTCTCCAGTCACTCCTCTCTATCGTCCATTGTTTCCAGTTGGTCTTCAAGGCTACATCCTGTATCGGCACAGAGTTGTTGTATGTAGGTTCTAGCTGGTCGCCCTGCCTTTACGCGTCACTTATGAGCTCGTCCTTACATCTCCAGCAGTGTCCCGCATGTCTGGTTCGTCTAACTTGGATAGTTTTCGTGATGGGTGGTAGGTGGCCGTATAGTTGGCTTTTTGTGGGGTGCTGCCTCCTAGACTTGTTCAATATTGCTCGCAGCATTCTTGTGTAGTTACCGTCAAGCTTTTTCTCCATGTGTTTAGTTAGCGTCCATGTAGTGCATCCATACCGCAGCATTGACACGACCACTGCTTGGAAAAAACTGCGTTTCATTTTATCGGTCAGGTCTGACTTCCATATGACCGATAGGCTATCATTAGCTGTCCATGCCTTTGCAAGTTGCGTGTTGGTGTCTGTCTCGGTTGATGAGACACTGCTTTCAATATAAATGAACTTGTCTACTAGTTTCAGAGAGTTACCGTTTAGTGTGGAGATGTCGCCTCCTAAAACAAAGAAACTAAAAGTCATTATTAAGATATATTTCGCCTCTATTCTATAAAACAAGAGAAATTACACAAAATATGATGAAAAATACTTGCTTCACTTTTTTCCAGGCGTATACGATTTTATCTAAGTCGATTGATAAAGAGATGTGGAAGCTGAGAGAAGTAAAAACAAAGGACGTTATTTGTTTGTGCGTGTCTGCGCCTGCGTGAGTGAGTTTGAGTTTCAAAGACGTGAGCAGGATTGCTTTCACCGATCTTCGTTTTCTATTAAAGAAAACCGAAAGAGATTTTAATTGGTTTCGTGTTTTTAAAACATACGCCTAAATTTCTAGTTTTTTTTTTTTTGTTTTTGTTTTTCTTTTGTTTTTTGTTTTTTTGTTTTTTTTTTTTGTTTTGTTTTTGGCGTTGTTAAGAAAAAGAATTATTTACAGATGAATTGCTTGATTTTAATAAGAAATAAAAACTGCTCTGGAATTTGATCGGCGTCAATTTCTGTTCCCTTTTATTTATTCCCTTTTCAATTTATCGTTCCTTCTTTCAGATTTCTCTAATTGACTGTTCAAAAAACGCTTCTTGAAAAAGAAAGAAACTATGTTTTCTGGATCTGAGTGCGTTTGTTTGTTTGTTTGTTTGTTTAGTAAGAAACTTCATCAGAATTTTTGTAAAAAATTATATTCATTTGCCCAAATCAATTTGATTACGGAGAGGGAGTTGTCCCTGTGGCGTAGTGGCTAACGTGCTGATCTGCAGCATCATAGCAAGCGAGTTCAAACTCCAATCGGGCCATTTCGTTCACTTGGGAAAGGTATGAAAGTCCTTGCCCCCCACCCAGCTATAAGTTAAATAGACCCATTACTTTTCTTCAACAAGGATGGATTTGTCTTTAATTGGAATCATTTTGAGATGTGGCTTCTTAATCTGAGAATTATTTTTTTATTTATTGCGGACTTTTTGTCCTCATCTTGGTAGTTTTTTCTTCTTCACTATGTTTCGGTCAAATTTCACCTCTGGCCTTCTTCAGGTGATTAACCGCGACCTCGGATAGGAATGCTGAGTCTTGTAACCGTATCCCCAGTAATTACTACCTTCCTTCGTGGTGCGATAGACAACAACTATGGAAGGCAGTAATTACTGGGGATACGGTTACAAGGCTCAGCATTCCTATCCGAGGTCGCGGTTAATCACCTGAAGAAGGCCAGAGGTGAAATTTGGCCGAAACGTAGTGAAGAAGAAAAAACTACCAAGATGAGGACAAAAAGTCCGCAATAAATAAAAAAATAATTCTCAGGATGGATTTGGTAGTCATAACCCACGAAGGTTTGATTTGTCATTAAACAAAGAAACCGAAACTAATTTCATTACGTTATAATTGTATTTCTAAAGTTAGAAACTTAAAATAATTTTAATAACGACAAGAATAATAATGATAATAATTCGCTCAACGTTTTCGTTTTTTATCTTCTTTTTTGCGGATCAATCAGGGGAAGTAACTCATATGCCGATATGGGGCTTTTGGCTGAAGCAAATTGCAACTCCAATTATCGTCATCATCGGAGTAATAGGGAATTTGTTGTCTATGTATCTGATGCGACCGCGACGTCGCGGCAACAAGTCCTATCGCCAGTACCTCTTTTCTCTAGCTTTATTCGACACTCTCACGCTGATTGAACGCCAGGTAGGTGACATTCCACTTCTTACTTTTACATATTTATCATTCTATTCATTAATTGGTATGTCATATATATAATCACATTTTTAGAAAGACTATCAAGCGTCATACTCTATAAGGTCTTCGTTATTGATATCATTTTTGTTCTATTCCAGCCTTTACCTTTCATGTCTAGGTACACCAATAAGTCCGACGTGTAATAATGAAAAAGAAGCATTGATTTTACATGCAAGTGACACAGACATAGTGGGTATAAGCCTTGATTATATCTAACAGCTTACCAATTATCGTGAAATCAATTCCTGGATTCAGCAATATAATCTATATACTCTAATTCAACTGAAACTTTGTTATAATCAACAACAGCACAAAATACCATAAAAATTCATACGAGAATGGAGTGAATATAGAATTTAGTTGGATATCTCGTGAACGTTCCTGGATATGAAGAAAATGACAACTTCAAGTCCAAGGATGCACATGTGGCGTAACGTTTATTGTCATAGAAAATGGACTCAGTGACCCGAGATCAAATTTTGGACAAGGTTGTTTTTATTTTACATTGCACTAAAATCCTTTAGAAATTTGTGCATCCAACAATTTTTCCCTTGAAATATTAAATAGTAAATAATAGAACAAACTGGACTCCATAATTTTGGTATAGCAACCGGTCTGAGAGAAGGAAAACACTGAATTCAAACCAGTTGCATTCAGCTTAAAAATATATTTGTGTGCTATCGATAACAAAATTTAGCTAATTGATTTGGTTTAGTTTGGTTTCTTTGTTTAATGGCATATCAACCTTTGTAGGTTATTTAATGCCAAAGCCATTCTCCTAGAAGAACAGTTTTAGCTAATTGAATAGACAGGAAACATTTTTTATAGTGATGAAGGCTTGTGTAGAAGTAGCCATACTTTTTGGATAAGATGATAATAAAAGAATGATGCACTCGTAGGCTGCAAAACATGTCCTACTATTTACCTATATGTGAGGGAAGGAGATAAATTAATTAACAGAATAAAACTGGTCTAAATTCAGAGCTTTCCTTCTCTTAGACCGGATGCCATACCAAAGTTAAGGAAATCAATCTGCTCAACTATTTACCCATAGCTGAAAAGAAAATTGATGGATTTATGACAAAGCTTCCATTTCGTCTAACGATAATCGTTTCGCTCAGCGCAGCTTACCTGAATGTGTATGCATCGTCTACAGTTAAGTATTTTAGATTAGGGAAAATATTCACTCTGTTACTATCAAATTCAGAGCTTTCCTTCTCTTAGACTGGATGCCATACCAAAGTTAAGGAAATCAATCTGCTCAACTATTTACCCATAACTGAAAAGAAAATTGATGGATTTATGACAAAGCTTCCATTTCGTCTAACGATAATCGTTTCGCTCAGCGCAGCTTACCTGAATGTGTATGCATCGTCTACAGTTAAGTATTTTAGATTAGGGAAAATATTCACTCTGTTACTATCAAATTTACGACATTATTTATGGGAGTAGATAGTACATACTTGTACAGGTGTTTACAAAGAATAAACTGGTTTCCCACTAAGCATTCAGTTTCTGGTTTTTAGAAAAAAATGAGTTTGAGTTTCATGTCATGAGTACGATGAATAAATAAAATTCTTTTAATACTTCGAACAATCCGCTTATAATAGATGTAGCACTTTTCTGTTTCATCAAAGAAGTTCACTACATAGAGATAGCTGAGTAACGTTTAGAGTTATTGATTATCGTCGTAGAAACTGAAATCGGCAATCTGAGTCCAGATCTTGGACGAAGCTGTTTGCGTTTCATTTCGGGCTAATGCCCACGGGAAATGATTGAATTCATCTTCCCTACCTTTTTAGCCTTGGTTTGGCAATCAGTCTAAAAGAAGAAGGAAAAATCTCAATTCAGACCCTCAGTACTCCATTCAATAATTGATCCTGTGTTACATCCTGCTCCTGACTGAGGGGGCTGGGTAAAATGCATACAGAGAGATAATTGGTACTTCTAAC
The DNA here is from genome assembly GCA_963585895.1 of Sepioteuthis lessoniana. Taxonomy (NCBI): domain Eukaryota; kingdom Metazoa; phylum Mollusca; class Cephalopoda; order Myopsida; family Loliginidae; genus Sepioteuthis; species Sepioteuthis lessoniana. Next base: position 96,279,508 of record OY757914.1, on the reverse strand, counting down.
AAATTCTATGCTGAATTTATTAAATGTGTCCTGGATATGACACTAAACAGAACCTGATGGTGAAGCTCCAGTCCCCGAGCTTTCGAAAATGTAGAGTACCTCTTCATTGCCATTACTCCCACATCTACTTTGATCCGAAATAGTTTGGGTTCAAATTATGGGTTAAATAGAACTGTTTAATCATTTACTATACTTGAAACAATTTCACGGGGTACAAACAATGGTTAATATTAAATTGAATTATTTCTATTAGATACTAAGTCTTGAAACCATTAACCGTGTGCAAATAGAGCTATTAGTGTTTGATAGCAATACTTGAAACCATTAACCGTGTGCAAATAGAGCTATTAGTGTTTGATAGCAATACTTGAAACCATTAACCGTGTGCAAATAGAGCTATTAGTGTTTGATAGCAATACTTGAAACCATTAACCGTGTGCAAATAGAGCTATTAGTGTTTGATAGCAATACTTGAAACCATTAACCGTGTGCAAATAGAGCTATTAGTGTTTGATAGCAATACTTGAAACCATTAACCGTGTGCAAATAGAGCTATTAGTGTTTGATAGCAATACTTGAAACCATTAACCGTGTGCAAATAGAGCTATTAGTGTTTGATAGCAATACTTGAAACCATTAACCGTGTGCAAATAGAGCTATTAGTGTTTGATAGCAATACTTGAAACCATTAACTGTGTGCAAACAAATGAGTTCTGTCTCGTTTAAAAATGTTAACGACAAACTATTCACTTAAAAATCATAAGTATGAATAGGATTTGATTTTAAATAAACCACAAAGGTTGATATTCCATAAAACAAAAAAACCTAACCTAACCTAATCCTGATAGATAGATAGATAGATAGATCTAACTTATAGTAGAATATAATATACAATATATTTATAAACCGGATTTGACATTAAATAACCATCAAAAATTGATATGCCATTAAACCAAATAACCTTACCTTAGCTCTTACGTTTACTTTCGGACTGATATCCTTGGAAAAGGTATGAGACTCCTTATCTCACCTTCTTGGGTTACTGTTCTTCTCAAAGGATGGCTTTGGCATTGAAATGATATACCATAAATCAAAGAAACCAAATATATTCATTGTTACATGTTATCATTTGTAAGTTTTGGGAAGCTGATTAAATTTTATCTTGCATATGTATATTCCAAGGTATTCTTTATGTATGTAACACCTTTCAATATTTAAAAAAGAATTGATAAATAAACAAATAAATAAGTAAATAAATGAATAAATAAATAGATAAATAAACAAATAAATAAGTAAATAAATGAATAAATAAATAAATAAATAAAATACATTGACAATAATCAATTCGCTCATTTCGGCATTTCTAATTGTGCAGTATTTTTTTTTTTTTTAATTTTATGATTTTAAAATTGGCCAATTTTCAATAGAGATATCTCTAAATATACTCGTGTATAAGAAAATTACTTTTATTTATTATAATTGTATTCATTTATAAAAGAAAATAAAAAAGGAGAATCGATTGCTCTTGTTTATTATTACTCAATTTTACATTTATTCGGGAAATCAAAGATTTTTTAATATATTTTATAAATATAAGGTAATTACAAAATTAATTAACTCTTGCCGTTATTTTTTGACTACACAAGTCACTGGTAATTTTAATGAACGTTAAAATCAATGAATATCAATATGACTACTGCTACGATCACGTTATTGTATGGATTCGATTTCTTCTGTACCGTGTTTCACACACATTAATGTTTGAAATAAAATTCAGGGAAAAATAAAAACTATATACAAAACAAGATCAACAAATCCGTACCCTGATATAATAACTAGCAGAAATTTTAATCAGAAATTTTCACAGTATGTATTTACCCATTGAGAGCTTCAAATTCAGCGGGTTTTTTTCTTTTCTCTCTCTCCTTGACTGGTTACCGAAGCAAGGCTAAAGATCCCATTATGCTCCACTATTTCTGGATAGTTAGGGTAAGAAGAGACAGACTCATGCCATTCATTTCACTCAGTTTTATGGCTTGTAGTGGCACGGATAGCGCAACGGTTGTCGTTGTAGGAAATGGAATCAACGACTCGAGTGAAAATCCTTCGCGCTAATGTTTTTGAGGAAGGTATGAATCAGTCTGTGCTCCTCCCTTAAAAAAATAGTAGAATAGACAGAGTTCTTTTGTCGTGGCATAGAAGTTGGATAAGTACGTATATGGTTTCAAACATTCCTGTTGAATAATACTTTTTAAAGAGATCTATTTGATCCACACATGAAACCTTGACAGGTATTGCCGTTTCAGGTCAGAGTATGTAATTATCCGACCCTTCCGTCACGGGCAGGACACAAAGATAATTTCTAGTGGCGTAAAGCTGGTTTGAATTTAGATTTCTCCTTCTCATAGACTGGTTGCCAAGGCAACACAAAAGAAACCAGTCCATCCTACCATTTTCTCATAGGTGAAAGAGAATAGATAGATTCATAGTTTTTCGAATGGAATTAGCGCCAAGCTAAACGCAAACAGGTTCGTCCAGGATATGAACTCTGGTCGTGTTGTGGAGTGGCTAGAACCCCACCCCCACAAGATGGACTGGTCTGAGGACTATTTTGAGCAGTTCTCGCTTTTGACTGTGTCCGGGAACAAATACGACCCAGGTTATTTAGATTAGATGGCGTACGGTATTTATTCCGGGAACAAAATATCTCTTATTTTATACGTGTGTCGACCTTTACTCATATAACGAGACAACAGGTCGCTATGTTCGTTTTCTCCAATAATAAGAGCACATTGGTTGTAAAATGTTCGATTAGTGTGATGAAAAAACTTTGGATTAAGTGCTTGGACATAAAAGCGTGTTATCTTTTTAATGCAACATAAATCATCATCATCATGTTTTACTGCTAGCACGGATTTCCCAAACTCTTTCTCTCGCCATCCGTCTCCCTCATCCATTGCTTCCGGCTGGTGTTCCAGGCTACATCCTGTGTTCGTACAGAGCTGTTGTAGATAAGTTCTAGCAGGTCGTCCAATTCTTGCGCGACCATGTGAAGGGGTCCGTCGGAGAACGTCGCTTATGAGTTCGTCCGTCCTCCTCTACCCGTGTCCCGCATGTCTTGTTTGTCTAATTTGGATGGGCGGTAGGTGCTGTTTTGTGGGATGTTGCTTCCAGGATTTGTTTAATATAGCTCTTAGCATAAATACTTTTTATCATAATAGTGCGTGGGACTTATTGATGTACTCATTGACATGAAATATTTCAACAAAATAAGCAAAAAAGATGTTTTAAAAAAATCTGATTATAAAAAAACATTATAAAGAAGATGATTTTTAAAAATCAACACCGTATGTAAACTGAGTCACAGTGTTATTAAAATCTTCAAATTATAAAGATTCCAGTCCATTCACTTTCAGAAAATTCCGTTGCCATAGTAACAAGATCCATGTCTATTTCAAGTAGGATGAACAAATTTATGTTTCGTGCACAAAGTTCAGACACTCTGTTCTTAAAGGCGTTTCACAATTTTTGAAGTAAAATGATTGGGTACAAATCAAGAACCACAAATGACAGAAAAAGGTAAATTATGTCTATTAAAAGCAAAAACGATAACATTTTATAATCTGCAACCGTTCGCTCTCATACATGAAAGAAAAATATCAGGAGGAGCCCTTGAGTATAAGTGCTAGATACCTGCCGTTCAGTTGAAGGTACTGTTGAATGCAGCATGCAAAGTTATTGATAACGTGTGCACATTCCTCCAGAGTGATCACTTGAATCTTCTCAGTGATTGCTGTTTTCAATGCCGTAAAGGTGCGAGAGTTACCCTGGTAAAGGTTGTCCTTGAGGAACCTCCAGAGGAAAAAATAATCTCGAAAGACTTAGTTTCGAGATATATCTTTACACAAAGATCTTCTGCTCTATCGTTTAGTGCATGATTTTGCTATATTTGGTTAAATATATCAAAATGTTATCAATTGCCTAATAAAATCTGAGAAGATAAAGAGAATAAACTCAACAAGGATGATCTGAGAGGTCGCTGCTTTGTTTCAACAATTGTAAAACATCTTGTAAGTGCAAGATTTAATTTGAAAAACATATGCTACATCAAATATCTTTAGATTTTATCACGGAGTTGCCAAGTAAATACACATAGTGTAAATATTTAATTAATTTTCATCTAGTGTTTCTTTCATTCTAATTTTAGTTGCTTTCTATCACAACCCAGAATGCTGAAAGCAACGAAATGAAAATAAACTTCATTATGTAAAGTTTTGGGGCACTAGTGGAGAAGTATGCGGTGAATATGTGAACCCAACCAAGTCAGAAACTTACGGGTCCGACAGAAACTTTCAGTGACAGTTGATAAGTTAAGGGGTCAATCCTTTCCGGTGGGGGAATCTAATGAACTAATATGAAATAAATCTGGTTGGGAGCTCAACTATGATTGGGAAAGAGATAGTACATGTTAAGTGCGATAGGGTCGAATATTTAGTTAGAATCTGATAGTCAGTCGGTAATTAGTTAGATTCTAATAGTCAGTCTTGATATAGTTAGATTCTAAAAGTTAGTTGAGGCGGTTTCAATCAGGTGACCAAAAAGGTTCTAGAAGTTAGTCAGTTGAGAGACTGAAATGATCCATTTCTACTTTTATCTCAAACTCCTTGTTTTGTCGGACGGGTAATTGGAAATTTGAAAAGTCACCAAGAAATAAAAGTAATGTGTGCATTTGACAAAGTAATCTCGTTGTTAGTCATTATTTCAGCTGAGAAAAGCTTAGAAAAACGGGAAATGACGACAGAAGACAACGATCGAGAATAAAAATGGCGACACAAAGCAACGGTCAGTACGAAATGAAGAAATGAGCGTTGACTAATCGTTCGCGTAAGGGATATATATATATATATATATATATATATATATATATTATTCTGAATGGGTATCCAACAAGTGACATTTTAAAGTTATTTTCCTGTATGACAACGCCCCAGCCCACGCTTCTCGTGCAGCTACTGATGCTAAGGGTTTAAAAACAAAAAGATTAAGATATGGCTGCCATGTTCCCCGAATCTTAACTCCATCGTAAACTTTTGGAATATTGTCAAGAGGCATATTCATGAGAACAGCAAACAATTTATATCCAAAAATTAACTTTGAGGAGCAATATATGTAAAGTAATTAACCCTGCTGTAATTCTCAACTTAATTTCTGTTGACAGTAGACTGCTTAAAGTGATTCGTGAAATTTTATCAGCTAATATTTTCTTTGTTTTGTTTTGTTTTATTTTGTTTTCTTTTGTTTTTTCACCCATTTTTGTATATCGTTTCTTTCAATAAATCATGATCGGGTTGAACTGCTGATTTTCCAGTGTTTATCCTTACATACCAACATGTTTTGAAACGATTGCTTAAAAAGTGAAGAAAATGTTCTCGTGGTGTAATGGTTAAAACGATAGACTGCGGAATCGTTGTAAGCGAGTTCGTACTCCAGTCGCGCTATTACGTTCACTCTCGGAGAAAATACCCTTGGGAAAGGTATGAATCCCCTTATCCTCCCAGCTATGGGTTAAATAGTACCACTACTGTTCTTCTAGGAGAATGGCTTTGGCATTAAATAACCTACAAAGGTTGATATGTCATTAAACGAAGAAACCAAACTTTAAAAAGTGAAACGGTCTAAAAAATATGTTTATATACCCAACGTAAACTCAGTTCTATTTTATGCAATCACCAAATATTTCGGGATATTCTCCAAACAACAAAATACATATTTGACTAAAATTTCCTGATTTTCAAACATCTGTTTTATAATTATTGTACTTTTTTATTTGTATAAAATGCAGTTACGTACTAAACTTAAAAATAACGTTATTCCAATATTATTATGCTTTGTCGGTGAGGTTTAGAATAAGCTTCGAAGGAATGAGCCCGCTCCCTCAAAAGGGGGTGTCCTGGGTTTGACACCAAACTAGGATGTGTGAATTACTCCTTCATTGCTATTACACCCATATCTACTGCTTTGGTTTGGTTTCTTTGTTTAATGGCATATCAACTCGTTTTAGGTTATTTAATGCCAAAGCCATTCTCCTAGAAGAACAGTAGTGGTACTATTTAACCCATAGCTGGGAGGATAAGGGGGTTCATACCTTTCCCAAGGGTATTTTCCCGAAAGTGAACGTAATAGCGCGACTGGAGTACGAACTCGCGTACTACGATTCCGCTGTCCATCGCTTTAACCATTACACCAGGAGGACACCCCCACCACCATATCTACTCTGATCCGAAGTCCCATGAGTCACATAGATCTGTTTGAAAATTATTCGTGATCGATAGGGCCGAATGAAAAACCAAACGCTTAAGAAATAACGACACAAAAAATGTAAATATGATCGTACAATAAACGCAATTACCGAACTGCTTGACATAAAATAATCCTCGACGGTTTGACATGCCGTTAAAACTAATCACAGTTATTGGAACCTTTGAATTTGAAAAATGTCCTGATCGTCAAAAAATCTCATCACCATGGTAACGCGATGCATACTTGCTTTGAGAAGTGCTTCTGTTAATTTACCCTTCGCGTAAAACAAGTATGTACTCTTTAGTTTAGCTTAGTTGTAGCACAAAGTCAGAGGTTACAGAGAACCAATAAGAATCGAACTCACTTGTAGTGGTCTGTTTGCCTATCTAGTTAACCATTACCATGCGTGCAGGTACTGGTATATATTTATCCAGCCCTTCTGCCGCAGTCAGGATGTGACACAAGGTCAATTGTTAAGGGGAGTACTGATGGTTTGAGCTTTTCTTCTCCAAGACTGGTTGCTTAACCAAGGCTAAAGAACTCAGTCCGTCCAACTAATTTCCCATTACTAAAGGAAGGATTTGCTTAACCCGTTTCCTTGTGTGCTAAATCTGGTTTTTAAAAAAATGCGCGTTGTACGGCATGATATAAGGTAAAAGACGAAAGATTCGTACCTTTGAAGAATTTTTTAATGGAATCCTCATACGAAAACCCTAGGATAGATAAATTGAGAAACAAGATAGATAGATAGATAGATAGATAGATAGATATACGTAAAAGTTATCTATGTCACTAGAATTTACCATAACAAAGTCTTTGCTGATGACATTATTGTAATACCACTCGAGCAAGCGTTGAGTTATCACAACGGAATTTTCTTTTCTTTTTTTGTTATCAAATAAATATATCATTAAAACAATTACAAAATTTAATATAAGAATAGAATTCATGAAAATCCAACACTTATTAAGTAATACTAATCTGTAAATGCATGTTAATGTTATTGAGTCTATTTTCTTTTTAAAAATTATTAAATAGAAAATCAAATATCGTTTATACTCGAGTATCATTCGACTTTCTGAGACTTAAATTTCAGACTAATATAAGGAAATTGCATCATACACAGGATACAAAATTTGCGTGTGTAAATAGTTGACTATGGCTCGATTTAGGCCAAATGGTATATCTACAATGCCCAACTACAAAAGGTCTCAATTAAGGTCTCGAATGATACGAGAGTATATACGATACATCCGTGAATTTTTCCTTTGTAAATATAATGTGTTGTTTTAGTATTGAATTTGTATTTGCTACTTTCTTCCATAGATGTCTGAGATTGACATCCTGATGGTGAATGAAAGGAACACAAGTCTTTACCAATACTTCTCAGATATTGGCTGCAGCACGTTTAATTTCGCCAGCAACACAGCCACCCTCATGTCGTCCTGGCTCATTGTCCTGATGTCTTTCGAGAGAGTCGTGGCCGTTTACTTCCCGTTGAAGAGGTCGTCATGGTGCCAGCCGAAGACAGCCGTCTACTCCATTCTGATACTCTTTCTGCTCATTGCTCTGTCACAGGTTAGTAGTTTCTCCTCTTGTCTCTAATAAAAGATATACAAGGCATTAACAAAAGACGAGGTGCCCGAGGTGTAATGGTTATCGTCGTAGGAAACGGACACGATGACGCGAGTTCAAATCCTGGACAAGACTAATTGCATTTCACATAGCACTAATGCCCTTGGGAAACGTATGAATCCGATTATTCTCCCTCCAGCTATGGGTAAATAGTAGGGCAGACTAGGTTCTTCAGCCTTGGTGAGGCAACTAGTCTAGGAGAAGGAAAACTCTGAATTGAAACCTGTTAAACTTCGCTTAAAAATGACCTTGTGTCATATCCTACCCGAGCGGAGGGGTTTGGTAAATATGATTAACAAGACGCACAGATATATGCGCACAGCCTTTTCCTCATCTGTAGGATGCGATGAGTAAATTGTCGTTTAAATTACACAAAAATGAAAATAACACTGACAACTCACTTTATCAGATATATCAACTAAAATTACATGAAAACATTTTGAAATATTACAGATCAAATTCATTTTTTAAAAAATCGCCATTAACTTCAACCATGGCCTCCCGACCAGTTAAAAGTCTCCTGCAAGCTTTTCTGATGGTTTTCTTGTTTAAATTGGTAAATCTTGACATTATCTTTACCTTCAGTTCATCTTTGGTGTTTGCATGAAATTTTATTTGTCTCTCGGCTCGTTGCACCTTACACATAATGACCAAGAGAATTATTGTCCAGAGAATTAGGCAATCAGATGTTAGAGGTGATGTTGTTGCAAAAATTTTCTCACAGCCAATACTGGGTTCTCCTGCTTGTGGGTGATGGTTCAAAGTCCTATTGCCAGGTGTAGGATCTGCCAGTAGCCACCCTCTCAATCTAGGGCAGCACTACCTCCTCCGGGCACCTGATGTAGGATTCTTTGTTGAATATGAGGGTATGTGGAGAGATAAATGGTGATATATCGTCTTCATCGCTGGTAACCACCCTCAAAACCATGATGTTGACTGGGAGTTTGGTTTTCATCAATATCGTTTCATCTTGAAGGGTCAGAGCAAGCAAATGGTTGTTCAGTGAGTTCGCCACCTGGTTCTAGCATAATTTTTTCCATCTGAAAAAAACCAAAGCATGTACAATTGGAAAGGATGCTTGAGTTTGTTCAAAAGCTTTGCAGCACAGTCTTTCTTTTTGTTCTTCATGTTCTTTGATAAAAATTAGCCCTTTCTCATCTTGTGTAAGAAATACCGAATATCTTCATACACTACCCACCTCATAAAAACCTCAGACAATCCCATATCCTGAGCTACGGATCTGACTGAGTTGCTGGGGTCGTTGTCAATTATGGCCCGGGTGTCACTAGCGAATTCAGCTCTTTTCTTTACAAAACAATCAGTGAGGCTTTCGAACTGCTGTACTATCATAATCACCATTCGACTCATCCAACTCTTTTCGAATATTTTGCACAGTCCTCTGATTTACACCCCAAAGACTCTTAAATCTTCATACTGGAGCTTCCATTGTGAATGTCAAGCATGTTGTTTCCAAATTTCCGAAGGAGTGAATTACGTCACGGTGCTGCTTTCTTCACAGACAGTACCCAACTGACTAGTTTACTGCAGAGTAGACAAAACCGGAAACCAAGCACATGTTCGAAATTAATAACTTAAAATGGGAACAATTAACCCATCGCATCAACTGCATATATATATATATATATATATATAAGCTATTTTCACAAAAATTGTTTGTCTGTTAACCGAAAGTGGTATGCTCATGCAAACAAAGAGAGTAGAAAGGGGCCTCGAATACAGAGATGTGACGTTCTCTGCTAAGTGTAAAGCAGGGCTCTCTATGCTCGAGTGTTCCTATGTTTGTGTGTTCCTTGGTAATATCACGACAATTACTACTACCACTACTGACAGAAAAAAATTAAGGTTTACATTTTTCTTCAACAGAAGCAGATCTGATTTTTCGGTGGGATCTTTGGCGGGGTTGTTTTTTAGTTTAAGTTTAAACTTTAACTGGAACACTATTTCATTGTACAAGTCACTTTTTTTATAGTACTTAACAAACAATTGTTTAATTTTTAATTATAAGAGAGAGAGAGAGAGAATAAAAAGTTTCGTACCTGAACCAAAGTTGTAAAGTTTTTCGTGTTTCGGGATTCCTATGTTATCTATATATGAGTTATGAGCATTCTATGTATATTTCACACATCCGTATATTATGGGTATGTAATACTAGGATTGAGTCCAGGTTTAATGAATACTAACTGAAAAGTAAATGGGATTTACTTTCTCTTTTGTCACTTCTTGAATTTTTTATGCACTCCTCTAAATGCATTCAATCTGTGTATAAGATATACAAAGACGCACATGGCTACAAGTGCATAATTGTCTTACGGTCAGGTCACACGCTGAAAGCATCGGTTCCCGTCAGATCACTGAAGTTAAGCAGTGATGAATCTGTTTACTCAGGGAGTGGGCGATCCCTTAAGAAATCAAGCTGAGGCCTATATGCTAGAATAAGTAAAGCTTCATGATTAAAATCTGCAAATTTATAGTTATTAACATACAAAATGTTGCGTATTGACCTACGACCCGGCCGGGCTGACAAAATAGGAAATGCACCTATGTAAATAACAGGTGCATCCGGTCGAGAAATATCAGAATTATAACCTTGACCGTGGATGGGTTGAATGAGTGTAATTTGTGACGCCCACAAGAAGAAGGGGGCGTGAACTATTATATAACTGAATGCACAGGAAATTCAATCAGTTTGGAGACCAGACCCGTTGGTGACAAGATGCGGTACTGAAAGCCAGCACCCAGTAGATTGGGTCCTCAGGCCTCCGGTTGAGCAGCCCAGGAGAGCGGGAAAGAGACGCAGTTATGGCCAATAGAGTGGGGGTCAATATGTTGCAGTTCTGTTCGGTCTCCAACTCCCTCTCACACACAACCATTTCAAATAAAGTGAGAGGTATATTTTTCTAAGAACTGTGTCGCTCGTCTTTATTGTGTCGTCGTTATGATTCTGCATGCATCTGTAGATGTATATGTATTGTGTGATTGTATAGTTGGTCATGGTTGTGACAATACAACAAAAAGATACATAAGTAAATCCATAGCAAAAGATTTTTTAGAAAACATATTTTCCAGCATTATTTCCTTTTTTGTCCGTATAGTTAATCCAATGATAAATATCAATCCCGAAGGCAAAAGATTAGACAGCGAGGTTTTCAGCTAATACATACATGCTGGGCTTCATAATTACTGACATACGAATATATATATATATATATATATATATATATATATATATATATATATATAAAGTGATTAGACAAAAACCCAAATTTTTTCACCCCATTTTTTTCAAGAATTTTCAAAAAGTGCTTGATGCTTCCAGAGCAGAAGCCAACTCACCGACCACTACCCCCACCGACTAACTTACCGCTAATTGACTGTGCTTATATACATCTCCTAATTATTCTGTTAATCAATACGACAATAACACGTATGCATAAAACTCTCTTGCCACGTCATCCTAATCTCAACCGACAAAATGTTTATCTTTCATATCCTGCCCACTGCTGATTTCAAAACAAATCTTTTATATGACAAGAGTGACATGTGCACGCAGCCAAGGTTCATCCGCCTGAACTTTCCACTCAACCTTACAACAAAGAAATGAAACTCAAAGTTTTTACCAAGCTCAAAATTTATCACTAAAATAAAATAACTTATATAATTAATTACAATCCTTAAATTTGAAAAGATACCTCGCAGAACATTTCCTGTAACTATGAACTAAAAGTATTGCGTGTAGTCTTATAACTTGTACGATGATCGTGCCTACACTTGAAACTCAATCATGGATAAAGTACTTTAAGATGATATATATATATATATATATATATATATATATATATATATGTGTGTGTGTGTGTGTGTGTGTGTACAATCCCGCAGTACTCCAACGATTGCTCAATTCCACATATAACGACGATCATAAGACAGAAAATTTGTTGGATGATAGTGGGGACACGTAAAACTAAGAATGTATTTACATAGAATTTACTGGTTTGAATCCAGTGTTTTCCTTCTTCTAGACTGGTTGCTTAACCAACGTTAAAGAACCTAGTGTGCCCTGCTATTTGCTCATAGCTGGAATGGAGAGAAGAGATGTATTCATGCTATTTCCAAAGGTAAGAGCGCGAAGTGAAACGCTCACAGCTTTGTCCACGATTTGAACTCGGGTCTACAATTCCATTTCTTACGACGATAAATGTTACGCTAAGCATACCTCTGGACGTAAAACTCAGAGTGACGGGAGGAGTACCAAGGTACTACTTACGTTAGCCGTTACTTTTGCTTTGGTTCTTTTCTTTTTTAATAGCATATCAACCTTCGTGGGTTATTCAATGCTTGTGGAAAGACTGTAGTACTATTTTACCAATAGCTGGGAAGGAGAATAAGGAGGTACATACCTTTCCCAAATGAAAGTAATAGCGTGACTTGAGTTCGAACTTGCTTACTATGGTGTTACAGTTCAGCACTTTAACCATTACACGACGAATATTACCTCGGAGGAGTATCACGGAATTTTAATTTTAGAATTTTAAAATTCAAGCTAGCTCTGCTTTAAAACCATTAAACATTTTAACAACATTATTATTTTACTCCTTGCGACTTTTTCACCCCAGCTATAATTGGTTGTGTTTCACTGGAGTCTAAGTGACAGCAAATCTCCCTAGATCTCAAGGACTCTACTAAGTAGCCTGGCCAATTTTAACAGTGCTGTAGTCTGGATGCTCCCGATTCTTCCTCTGATCCCCAGTTCACCCAAACTCTTTTCCAAGTTCTTGGGGACCGTTTCAAAGATTCCAACTACAATTGTTACCACCGACATTTTCATTTTTTCCGCTCTATGGCAAGGTCCAGCTTCAGCTTTTCACCTTTGTTCTCTTTCACTCAGTGGTCCGCTAAAACAGTGAAATACAATAAATGACAAGATATTCTTGTTAATTGAAATTGGGTCTGGATTTTATTATTATTATTATTATTATTATTATTATTATTTCACCCTTTGTGTTGATTTTTGCTAGTGGTCTTTCACTGGCGTCTGAGTGAAAGAAAATATCCTTAGGACACCAGGACTCTTCTGGGGATTCTCGCCAGTCTTAATAAGGCTGTAGTTTCGATGGTCTGAATTCTAAGTGTTTTTTCCAAACCTTTGCAGACCGTTCCAAGTGCACCATTTATAATTGGTATCGCCGTTACCCTCATGTTCCACAAGTTTTTTAGTTCTCTGGCAAGGTCCAAGTTGTCTATATTTTCAATTTCACTCTGTGGTTCACTGGAACGGCAAAATTCACTATTTCTTCCCCCCCCCCTTTTTTTTTTGTTAATTAGCTCTAACTTTGGTCTTATCATATTTACCCAACCCCTCCGCTCGGGCAGGATATGACACAAGGTCAATTTTTTAAGCGGAGTTTAACAGGTTTGAATTCAGAGTTTTCCTTCTTCTAGACTAGTTGCCTCACCAAGGCTGAAGAACCTAGTCTGCCCTACTATTTACCCATAGCTGGAGGGAGAAGAATCGGATTCATACCTTTCCCAAGGGTATTAGTGCAATGTGAAATGCATTCAGTCCATGATTTGAACTCGTGTCGCCGTGTCCACATCCTGCGACGATTACTATTACACCACGGGCACCTCCTCTAACTTTGGTCTTATAGCCGGGAATAAGTGATCCGTCTATATCTCAAAATCCCAGAGACTTTTATGCATCTAAATCTCTAGTACGGATTCTGGTTTGTGTATATGCCATTTGGTACAATGGTCAAATTTAGATCTCTTGTACAATTTTCAATTAATCACCTCTCCCATCCAGTCGTGCCTCGTCTTGTACTCCTTTTGTACTCGTTGTCTGCATTCACTTAATTTTTGATTAACTGTTTTATCTTTATCTCCTCATAACCAACATTTCATGTTCTGGTTCGTATTATCAATTTTCGTCATTCTTTTTTCTTTTGAGAGTTTTTCACAATAGCGTTAGATGATGGTTTTTCACTAGAGGTTGAGTAACATCAAGTTTCCTCGAGTTTTTAGGACTCTTCTCAGTGTCCTGGCCGATATTAATAAGACAATCATTTGGATGGTCTCCACCCGTCATCTTATTTCCAAGTCTTCCAGACACTGTGCTAATCCTTTAGTAACTGTACCGAGCGCGCCAATTAAAATCGATATCACGTCACTTTCAAGTTCCGCAGTTTTTCAAGTTCTCGAGCAAGATGTAGGTACTTATCCTTCTTTTCGCTTTCTTTCAGTTTTACCCAGTTGTCAGCCGGAACGGCAAAATCCACTATTCAGCATGTTTTCTTATTATTATTTACTGTATAAATAGAGGTTGTGTCCTCGTGGTGTAATGGTTAAAGCGATGGACTGCGGAATCGTAGTAAGCGAGTTCGTACTCCAATCCCCCTATTAAGTTTACTTTCGGGCAAATACCCTTGGGAAGGGTATGAACCCCCTTATCCCCCAAGCTATGGGTTAAATAGTACCACTACTGTTCTTCTAGGAGAATAGCTTTGGCATTAAATAACCTACAAAGGTTGATATGCCATTTAACAAAAAAAAAAACCTGTATAAATAGAAAGAGAGAGAGAGAGTCTGTACGATAGAGACAGAGAGAGATTAAGACGGAATTAGAGATTAACATACAAATAAGCAGAAAGAAATGGATCCTATTATTTATTACTTCGACTTGACTTTTAATAAATGTATCTTTATAGACAATTATTCAATTCATTACCAAAGAAAATAGCAATAAACAATTACTTCGCAATACTTTCTTTCTTAGGGGCACGGGAATATTCAGATTTCAGAATAGCATACATTGTTCATAAATACAAAGGTGAAATGAGATAATATCAAATGAAATCGCACTCGAGCAACCCACTCTCAACTATTCATGCCATTGACACGGAGAAAAGGAAAACATTGTATTTCGTAAGGTTAACCTCCGGTGTTTTCACAGGAAGAGACAGAAAACTGAAAAAATTAAACTTCCATTACAAAATATGGTAAACTGTTTCAAATCAATCCCAAAACATCAGTACGTGTTCACAATTATATCGTTTGTTATTAAAGAGCTCACAGAAGAGTAATATTTCTTAAATGAGTCATTAGACACAGATGTGGTTATTTCCCTTGATGGATATGTAGATTCGTCAATAAGTTGAGAGCCTAATGATGAATCAAAGAATTTATATATATAAAAGTATTTTAAGTCTCTTTCCATATTGATAGACATAATTTAGTCAGGAATTGCGAATATTAATCATGTAGATTGAACATGATACAGTGAAAATTAAGAAATAAATCATGATAAATAACAATGAAAATATTTTTTAAAGTAATAATAATGAAAAAAAATTGAATAAAAATGATAAAAGTAATAATAAAATAAAATACATAAAGTAAAATGAAATAAAATAAAATGAAAAATAATTATGTATAATAATGAATATTTTATAATGAAAATTATGCAGTGAGAATTTCGGATCAAAATTCAACAAAAAAATTTGTCAACCTAATGACTTATTTATATATATATCAATATTCTATCCCACAAAATATAAGGTGAAAATTATTGAGAATAATCAATCAAACAACCAATCACACAAACACACACACACATATGTATATATATATACGTGTGTGTATATATGCGTAGTGTGAGTGTAAGAAGAATGCACACACTCACACACAAATACAGGCTTAAACAAATTTTTTGCTTTTGCCCAACCTCATTATGTAATATAATGGCCGAGGGATTTCGTTTTATATATCTTGCCTTTGGGTTTAGTTAGGCTGAGAACCTTTCGGCTCAGCACATGGGTTAGTTTGGTGCAAACTTAAGCACAGATGTTGACGCGCGCGTGGGGAGGATGTATCGTTCACAGATGTCAAAATAAAAATCCCAGGGCCAGGGGGATGTGAATGACGTCATGCACCGGAAGCGTGCGCGGAGGATTTTGGGGGATTTGAAAAAAATCATTTAGTTGAGAGCTAGACACCGAACGAGAAGGGTCGACTTTCGGGGCTCGCAGAGGCCAGACGAATTTACACGCTAAGGGCGCCGCACGAGATGGGGTGCAGATGGAAAAGCCAGCATAGAAAGATTGTGCATCTCTCTTCCTTATGTTGAAACCTTTAACTCAAAGGTAATAAAAACTTTCGTACCTGAACTAAGAAGTTACGTATTTTTCGTGTTTCGGGATTCCTATGTCCCATGTATATATGTTATGAACATTCTATGTACGTTTCACATTTCCATGTCTGGATATGCTACAATTACATAATACCCCCCCCCCCAACAATTTGCTTGAAGCATTGCCCAAATTATGAATATTTTGAAAGTGCTTAATGCTGCCAGACACTTGAAGTTCTAAAGGCTAAATTTTTTAATCGCCTTGCAGTACTTTTCCTGTAACTCTGAAGAAAAAGTACTGAATGTTGATATGAAACCTCACTATATATATAGTGACAAGAAACAAATGTTTAAAATTATAAATTAAAGAAAGTGTTCAAATACTGGTCAGCAAAGCAGAAAAAGGCCTAAAAAGAATTAAAATCTCAAGTCTTTCTACAATAGTTTCGTTACTAAAAGTACCGTTTAACATTTAAGACCTAATCATCAGATTAAACATTTCATCTAATGATTGTATCCTTTCGTCCTTGCACTTCCATTACTCCCAGGTCCACTCAAACTCGGAGTAGTATCACCTTTTGGTGTCTCGTCTCTCAGTCCAATAGATCAGCTGCAAATTATTTGCAATAGATAGGAATACTTGAAATTCATATAGCTGTGTACAAACAAATGATTATTATTGAATATATACTTTGATGTTAAATACGAATACTTGAAACACTTTAACTATGTGCAAAATATTTGTATAGTACTATTTACCAACCCTTCCGCTCGGGCAGGATATGACACAAGGTCAATTTTTAAGCGGAGTTTAACAGGTTTGAATTCAGAGTTTTCCTTCTCTTAGACTAGTTGCCTCACCAAGGCTGAAGAACCTAGTCCGTCCTACTATTTACCCATAGCTGGATTCATACCTTTCCCAAGGGTATTTGCCCGAAAGTGAACGTAATAGCGCGACTGGAGTACGAACTCGCGTACTACGATTCCGCAGTTCATCGCTTTAACCATTACACCACGAGGACACCCCAAAAATATTTGTATAGTTGATATATATTACAATGTGCAACAAATGAGTCTAGACAAAAAGAAGTGTAATTTTTATAACTGCAATGGAAAATGTCATGCATAGTTATAATTAGTCAAACGTTTGAAGGGCGATTTGAATTTAGATTCATACCTTTTCGCTGACTGGTCGACTAATCAAGGATAGAAAGCTCAGTCTACTTCGACTACTACTATTATTGCAAATCGGAGAAGTAGTAGCAGTGACAGTATACTACTATTGCTACTACTACTACTACTAGGAAAAGTAATAGCAGTGGTAGTATATTAACTACTACTACGAGAAGTAGTAATTGTGGCAGTATACTACAACTACTACTACGACTAGAAAAAAAACAATGGCAGTATACTACTACCAAGGGAAGTAGTAGCAGTGGCAGCATACTACTATTACTACTAGGGAAATTAATCGCAGTGGCAGTATACTACTACTATTAGGAGAAGTAGTAGCAGAGACAGTATACTACTATTAGAAGTAGTTGCAGCGGCAGTATATTACTATAACAAGGAAAAGTAATAGCAGTGGCAGTATACTACTACTACAAGGAAAAGTAATAGCAGTGGCAGTATACTACTACTGCTAGAAGTAGTAGCAGTGGCAGTATACTACTACTAGTACAAGGAAAAGTAATAGCAGTGGCAATATACTACTACTACTATAAGGAAAAGTAATAGCAGTGGCAGTATACTACTGCTATTAGGAGATGTAGTAGCAGTGTCAGTATACTACTTCTACTACTATTAGGAGAAGTAGTAGCAGTGGCACTACACATTTCTCTTTCTGTTTACTTTATCATAGAATTATTTATTATCATAATCATTTGTTTTGTATCATTATTTGTCATTATTTATTATTTATCATTATTCATTTTATCATTTATTTCTCTCTATTAGTATTTATCTGTTTATTTTTTTATTTATTCATTAATTAATGTGCATCATTTTTATTTCTTATTATTTATTTGTATTTTGTATTCTTCATTTTTTATTGTTTATGTGTGTTATTTATTTATATTTATTATTTTTTTCGTATGTAATTTATTCATTATCTATTATTTATATCTATATTTTTCATTAATTGTTAATTACTTATTGTTGATATTTATTTCTTTTTAATATATATATTTGATATTGATTTTCCCATTATTTTTTTTATTATTTATTTATCAAGTATATTTATTATACTTCTGCTGGTATTTCATCATGCTTTTTATTTTTTATTTTTCTTAGTACTGAGTCAAGTTCTTATGGCCTAAATTGTCCTTGTTTGATGTCTAATTGATTTCAACGAATTTTCGGGATTGGTTCATGCGTTACTTTCAGGGGTTTCCCGAATAAATTCTCGAAATGTTGTTTCCACAGGTGTATTCGTTCTTCTTGGCTGGTAGCTTTCAGTTTAGCTTTCGCAGTGCTCTTTCTTCTGCTCACTTCGTTTACCGTCTGTCATGCTATCCTAGATTGTTTATCTTCAACTGAGTCTCTAATTTTATAGATCTGATTTTATATGTATTGTGTTTGTTCTTTAAGGTATACGTTAGCTAATTCATTTTGTGCCTTCTTAAGTTCATGGCATTGATATTGGTTGGGTTCCTCCTATTGCATTTGAAGGCAGTTTTCACGTCTGAACGCTTTTTTCTAACCGCTAATGTCTCCCATGGGACTCTAAGTTTAGTTCTTTGTTTAGTTGATATGTATTCTGCTGCCGCTTCTAAGTGGTCTTTATCATATTCGTCATTCGGAGTAGGTATTTTTTATATCTCCTGTAGTGCATCGAATTTGTTTCTTAGTGTTAATGTATATTTATCCCTAATATCCCTGCAGTTGAGCCGGGACCAGCTATAGTGTACGGTTGTTGTTATTCGGGCTGCATTCCTTCGTATGTTCAGTCGTGACAATTCGGTGATCGGAGGACACACCCTCGAAAGAGGAATATGCCTCGCATTTCAATGTGCTATTACTCCATTTCTTATATATAAAGACGTAGTCTATCTGTGCTTTTGTATTATTAGCGGAGGTATAGGTTGATAGTTTTCCCTCCTTTTCTGAAATTTAGTATTGAGGCATGTTAATCTATTTTCTAGCGTGAAATCTGTTAGATGTTCCCCATTTTTGTTTGACGAATTGTATAAGATGAATTTGTTGTTTACGTTTTTACCAATTTGGGCATTCATGTCTCCACCGATGACGAGAACGTTGTGTTTCGGGATGCTACGAACAAGGGGGGGATAACTCGTCGGGAAACCTCTGAAAGTTATGCATGAACCAATCGCTAACATTGGTAAGGCTATAGCAGATGATTGTTGCGTTGAGGTTGCCATTAAAAGTAGTTACCATCATCCTCGGTTGTATTTTCTCAATGCTATTTAATGATTTTAGGGCCCGTAATCCCTATAAGCATACCTACACCTCCAATCGTGGCATTAACAGAGTTTTTCCATGCATATGCAGAGACTAACTTCCATCCATTGGTGGTATCGTGATATTAACGGCAACTACACAGGAATGCTGCGAGGAATATTGAACAAGTCCTGAAACAGCACCCCACAAAGCAGCAGCTGTACGGCCACCTACCACCCATCACGAAAACTATTAAAGTTAGACGAACCAGATATGCAGGACACTGCCGGAGAAGTAAGGACGAACTCATAAGCGACGTACTCCTGTGAACCCCTTCACATGGACGAGCTAAACCAGGACGACCAGCTTGAACCTATGTACAACAGCTCTGTGCCGATACGGGATATAGTCTTGAAGACCTCCTGGGAGCAATGGACAATAGAGACGGGTGGCGAGAGAGGGTCAGGGAGATCCATTCTGGCGGCGTGACAAGATGATGATGAATAATATTTATTATCTATTTATTATGTATTTATTATTGATATTTGATATTCATTTATCTATTATTCATTCTTTTTATATTTATTTATCGTTTGTTATCTATTTATTATAGATTCATGTTTGATATTTATTATTTATCATTTATACTTATTATCTGTATCCATTATTTATTTATGTATATTTTATTTAACTATTATTTATCTATTATTTGTACTTATTATGAATTATTTATTTATTTATTATTTATTTAATATTTATCCAATGTTTATTTATTATCTATTTTTTATTATCTATATCTACTATCTATTATTTTCATTATCCCTTATTTATTATTTCTTGGTAATTTTTTTAATTATTTGATGAATTTATTATTTGATTATGAAATATCATTTTTATTAATTTGTTAATTATTCTATTTTCTTTATTTGTTCTGTTTATCTTTATCTATTACTTATTTCAATTATCTATTTGTTATTTTTGAACTTTATTATTTATTATTTATTATTTATTCATTATTTCTTTATTATCTATTTATCATTTATATTTATTATTCATTCATATTTATTATTTATTTATAATTTATTCATTATTCATTATTTGTTTATTTTTATCTATTATTTATTTCTATTATTTATTTCATTATTCATTCGTTATTTATTATTTGTTTATTTTTTATCTATTATTTATTTCTATTATTTATTTATTATTTATTCGTTATTTATTATTTGTTTATTTTTATCAATTATTTATTTCTATTATTTATATATTATTTATTCGTTATTTATTATTTGTTTATTTTTTATCTATTATCTATTTCTATTATTTATTTATTATTTATTCGTTATTTATTATTTGTTTATTTTTATCAATTATTTATTTCTATTATTTATATATTATTTATTCGTTATTTATTATTTGTTTATTTCTTATGTATTATTTATTTCTATTATTTATTTATTATTTATTCGTTATTGATTATTCGTTTATTTTTTATCTATTATTTATTCATTATTTATTTCATTATTTATTCGTTATTGATTATTCGTTTATTTTTATCTATTATTTATTCATTATTTATTTCATTATTTATTCGTTATTGATTATTCGTTTATTTTTTATCTATTATTTATTCATTATTTATTTCATTATTTATTCGTTATTGATTATTCGTTTATTTTTATCTATTATTTATTCATTATTTATTTCATTATTTATATTCATAATTCCTGTCCATAACTCATATCTATTTATTAATTTCTGGGTTTGTTTACTTATTTGTTCATTTATTTATTTTATTTTTCGGGCTCTTTTTTGCTCATTTAAATTTCAATCTTTGCTTTTTTTTTCTTTCTTACAGGTGTTTCGTTTGGTGATGATTGAACAGAGAGAAAGCGTCTGTGTATCCAAGCAAGAATATCAGGACATCTACCTGAAACTTGATCTGTACTTCTATAAGTTCAGTATGCTCTTTCTACTGCCCATGTCCCTGGCTTGTCTTCTCAATGGCATGGTCGTCTACAAGATGTGCCTGCTACCGCAGCTGATCGAGAGTGAACACCTCAGTTCGGCCGTGTGGGTGACCCGCATGCACCGGCGAAAGAACAAAACTTCCATAATGCTCATTATTGTCTCCTTAACGTACATAGTGACCATGTGTCCGGCAGCGGTCACCTCCTTCTATATTGACATCTCGCTGCGTCGCTACGGCAAAAGCCAGGTGAACTACATCCGAAAACTGATGCCCGTCTTTAGCTCCTTTGAGGTGATATCTCAACTGAACTATGCCATAAATTTTTATATCTATATCATGTCGGACAAATCTTATCGTGTGGAATTGAAGAGGATTTTTCACGGCGAGAAGCGAAATTCGTTATCCGTGTCCCGAACGCGTATGGAGCAAGTTACTTTGTGAGTGTCATGGGTGACGTTTCGCTGTTTCCTTTTCAACGGGATCCGTATTTTATTATATTTTTTGTGGTTATTTGGGGGGGGTGACTGGGTGTGAAGTGTTCGAATCAAGCACTGTCCAGTTTCGGTTGTTAACTTTTGTAACAAAAGAAAAAATATATCAGTACAAAGCCCCAATCTAATTTTATCAATTTCAAGTAATATTCGATGCATTCTAAAAAAACTGGAAAAAGCACATGACCCAAGATTAATATCAAAATATATTTTAGATTCGAGAAAGACTGAATTTAAGAAAGGAACGAAGAACTGGTTTTTTAAAAAGGATTGGTTGATTGATATAATATCTGGGGTTATTTTATGCCATGAGGCTAGGGAATTGCATTCATTGTACGTTCATGTTAATATTTTTTGTGTAGTTGTTTCTTAAGATTGATGGATTGATTTTAACGGCATGTTAACCCGTCTAGGGTTATTTTATGTCAAGAGGTTAGGGAATTACGTACACTGTTCTTTTATATTTAGATTTTTGTGTAGTTGCTTCCTAGGAATTTTTTACTCCCAGTTTTGATATGAAATATTCCTATCTAATATAAATAATTTGCACACGACTGTATCCTTTCAAGTATTCCTTTCTAATACTCTTAACTATATGGTTTCAAGTAATCATTTCTTTGCAATAATAGTCATTTGTTTGCAAACAGTTATATGGTTTCAAGTAACTAATAACAACCCTTAGTAAACAATTTCAGTTTCAAATAACAATTCTTAATTCAAACAATTTACGGTATCGAGTTTTCTAAATCAAATGATTTTCAAACAGTTCCATTTGACCCATAGATAGGAACCTAATAGTAACTACCACTCCAGATTAGAGTGGACCTACACTTGATGGTAATGAAGCAGTACTTCCCTCTCCCCAGACCTCAAGAACTGGAGTTTCACTACAATCTCTGTTTAGAGTCATACTCAATACATCCCTTTCTTGGAGATCTTATCCCTTGGCAGGGTATGCAGTCATTGTATTATAATCCCAGCTAACAGGGTATAAAAAAGAAAAATGCTTTAGTAATAAAAAGAGAATTGTTTTAATTAGTTTCCATAACGTTAATTTTCTAACGTGAATTTTTTTAAATAAAATAATCTACGTATAAGGCCAACGCTGATTTGTAAATTTCATGGACAAGCCGTTCGCAATTCAAAATTTTAGATGTATCTATCTGATGTCGACAAATCGTCTTGTATTTTATGTTCGTATAAAGTTCACTGTTTTATTTTATTTTATTTTCACTCACTTCACAAATATAATGTTGTAATATAAAGACAACTAAAATGGCCGAGAGAATCCCCGACAAAATTCCCATTAAGACTTTTCCAAGATCCGGTTCCTTAGCTTTACAAAGTCATCCCAATACATTCCTGCGTTTCAAACAACGCAAAAATTGAACATTCCAAAGAATAATGTTTGAATTATGACTCTTGATAGTAATCACCCATTTCATCGGTTTTAGAATTCCTGAACCAATCTCTTGATAGTCTATTTTACTTTGAGATTAGCGTATTCAATTGAAGTATTGTAAGAATTTATCCCTTGATCAGGATGGTGTGACCATTAGAAATCTAAACTGAGGGCTCTCTAAGACAGTTACTTTGTCTTTCACAGTGTTGTAGCGAGAATGTGTACCGCCCGGAATAGCCCTTTTGTTTGTCGTTTAACCCACCAAAATGTGGCAGTGATCTCAATATATATATATATATATATATATATATATATATATATATATATATATATGTATGTATGTATGTATATATATATAAACTGCACCTCAGTAAGAAATTCTATCGAGAAGTCTATTCCTCGGTAGAGAGATTCTTCCAAATTTATTTCGATACAGCCTATACAGACTTTTACAGCAGACCCAAAAGTGCTGCTCCCATAAAAGTATTTCCCGGGGTGGAGCACCAAAACTCTGCCTCTAGAAATACTTCTGTCTTCATGTATATTCAATTAGGAAAGAGATTTGGTTGAAAATGGCTATAACCATCTCCGAGATCAAGTCGGTTGGTTGTAAAGGACCTTGAACACAAATATTTCCCAGACTGGTACAGCTGAACCACAAACAATTATAATATATATATATATATATATATATATATATATATATATATATATATATATATATAATGAAAGCACCAGAAACTGGTACTTTCATTGTAACTTGACAGTAATCATATATATATATATATATATATATATATATATATATAATTACGGTCAAGATAAACAAAGTTAAGCAGCAATAATACAGTCCAGAACTTAGATAGGTGACAACTTAATAATATCAGGTGCTCTGAGTAACTTAAAGCCGATGCTACAGATTAAGGAAAGCTTAGTAAATAACAGCACTTACCAAAGACTAACGAACTTTAAGTGACATCTGTCTTTTATTGCAATCTATTTAGAATATAATTTCGAAGGAAAATTGACTCACATAAACTGCCCAATATTCCAAGTGGTTCGCTGAATGGTCTCATGATCGAAGCAACTTGTTGGGGAAAGGGCAGTTTGATACTGGCTAGAAAGAGGCCGTTCAGACCTTTTCCTTAATTGAATTTCATGGAGGAAGAAGAGTTATGTGGCAGTGCCACACTTCTCTTCAACTACCTTGTGGCAGGCACTACTGATTAAGCAGAAAGATAAAAATAAAATAAACTGGTTATTTAGAATTGGCAAAAAGGGAAAGAAAGAGTAATTTGACGATTCATATCTTCTCTTGCATGTTTGTCGAAAGTATCGATGTTTTAAAAGTCAGGCAATTAAATTTACGGTTTTTTCATCCTTCGATCCCTTTTGGAACAGCTTCCGTGTATTCTTTTGGATAGATTGATAGAGAAAGAAAGAAAGAAAGAAAGAAAGAAAGAAAGAAAGAAAGAAAGCGCCCTGCGATTATATCGTGGCTGTAATCTGTACTGGTTAGGGTTACTTAGTATGTATCCATCTATCACAATAATATCTATCTATCTTTATAATATCTATCTATCTATCTATCTGCATTTATATTTTTCCGTTTGTGTAATCTTCTTCCTGTCAATCTAATTAATCTTATTCATATCAATGTCTATCCCTTTATGATCTATCACTCGATTGATCGTCTCATCCTAACAACTTAATCTTGTTTCTATCTGCATCAAACTGTTTCTATCTACCTATCTTAGTCTCTTCATATCTATCTATCAATCTATCTATCTATCTATCTCAGTCTGTTTATATATATATATATATATATATATATATATATATATATATAATGGACATTCCTGTTGATCTCAAAGCATACTGTTTATATATATATATATATATTCATATTCACAGTGAATATCTATCAATTTATTTTTCCCATCCTGTTCATGTGAATGACATATCGATGTTTGTGCCTTATTAGATATAATGGTATCACTTTCTCAATTTTTTCATCGTGCATATATATGTGTGTGTACACACACACACACACACACTCATATATATATATATATATGTGTGTGTGTGTGTGTGTGTGTGTGTGTGTGTGTGTGTGTGTGTGTGTGTGTTCAATTCACTGTAACTCGACTGTAATGATCTTGACTCCACTGGTAAACGAGAAAGAGAAAAAGATAGAGAGAGAGAGAGAAATAGAGAGAGAGAGAGAGAAACAGATAGACAGATTCGAGGGTGGCAGATGTGTCGGTCAGTTTTACTTTGAATCATTCTGTCTCTAAACAAATTCTTGAGTTTCCTTCTTGACAATGGTAAATGATTTTCCATGAGAATATCGAATATATATCTTTTATTGGAATTCTTCTTTCTCGCTTATGCGAATGCAGTTGGAACGCTTCATTTCGTTAACTTTTCTTCTATATTCTACTTCTCTTTTCTCGTCCTTGCAAATTGTTTCTTGCGTTTGAGAATTTGTCGAAGTTGTTTATTACCCAAGGAAAAAATCGCCAAACCGTTTTTATTCATTCACACACACACACACACACACACACACACACACACACACACACACATATATATATATGAAACTGTGATTGTACTAGAAAGCAATTGATAAATTATTTAAGAACCATTGCTTAAATTCAGAAGTAACGTCTAATCTTTAAAACTCTCAATTTTTTAGACATTACATTTGATTTAAATAAAGGCGCATAGCAACTATATGGAAAACCAAATAACCCACCGGTCTCCATAAGCATTAAATATGATCATCCAGCCACTATTACTAAATATATTTACAAGTCAATAGCGCGCGGGTAAGCAACTAATTCTAGAAATGTTGATGTTTTCAATTAATTTAAAATTGAATATGAAACAGCTCTAAAATTTAGCAGATTACTCAATCAACTTGTTTCTTAAGATTTCTTTTTTCATTCAGTTATATAATATCTAGTATTTCTCTCTAAAACAAATAGTTTCCACACGATTGCAAGCTTCCAAGTATTCCATACTAATAATAATACGGTTTCAAGTAATAATTTATATCTAATAATAATCATTTTATTGTTCACAGTTATATTGTTTTAAGTACCTAATGATAATCCTTGACCAACAATTATAGCTTCAAATAACTATTCTTAATAAAAATAATTTATTGTTATATGGTATCAAGTATTCTTATCAAATACAAATAATTTTTAAACAGTTCTATTTGACCCATAGATGAGACACTAACAAGTACTACCACTCTGGATCAGAGTCGACCTGGAAGTAATGGCAATGAAGAGGTACGTTGCATTCCAAAGAACTCCAGAACTGGAGCCTCACCATCAGATTCATTTTAATGTCATACTCAGGACACTGCAGCTTTTAAGGAAAACACGAGTATTCAAGCGTTTAAACGTCTTGCTAAAAACAATAAAGATAAGGAAATTGATAGAAAATAATTAATGTACAGGTATAAAGTAATAAACATCGAAAGAAGAAGTTGTTGTTCGTTATTAATACGTTTGAAATTCCTTAAATATAGAATATAGAATAAATGAAAGAAAAGATGCGAAACTGTTTTTAACATATCCATTTAAAATAGGATTTCTTTAATCAATAATAATATCACGTCTGCGTGGATATACCTAGAAATTCTTTCTTCTATCTTTACATTATATAATTGTAAAATCTCTTATTGATAGGTAGTGCAGCATTCGGATTAATTTATAATCGTTAAGCAGCAGGGAAAATAACGTTAGAATGTCACTCGGTTTAAGTGATGTATGATGATCCCAGGGGTTATTTGAAGCCATGGTTATGATTGGAATAAGAAGCCATGTGATTAGACGTCAATGGGAAAGTAGTTTAAGTTAAATAGTTAGCCAAGACTAATCAAAGTGATAAGACGAAATTTTCCCTCTGTGGTCCGCTGCTCCTGACCCGGTCAGTAATATAGATAAACTGAATCAAAATGAGTGTGCACATGGAAGCGGCTGGTTGTTTAATCTTCCCAACAAGAGATGCTTATTCTTCTTGAAACTGCATGTGATCCTCAGAGCGGGATCAGAGACGATCACAGCCATCGATCGAAGAAGAAAACAGAGGGCTATCTAACAATATAATAATTCAATGAATGTCCATCCGTCCAACTCATATTCCACCTTTTTTAACCCGATTTCAATCAAAATTTCACGGAGTGTTAGAGATTAGCCAGGAAAGATTTTAAACTATAGGAGGGGATCCGGCTAACACTAATTTTTAGGTAGAATCTGTTTCTTACCTTTCACGTCTTACTGTTCCTTTCACTGTAAAATGCTGTCCATCCCACAATACTCATCCAGTTTCTTTGTTATCATTACGTGTGGCAAATAGACTCTTTCTCTTGTGGCCAGGTATCGCTCAAAGACGAAACCCATTTCACCTCAATGGTCGCTCGGTCTAAAAAATATTGTAAAATTCTTAGAAAACCATTTTTCTTTAAATTTAGGTTAATACTATTTATTCAAATTCGTAAAATAATGAAAATAATTTAAGTATTTATTCAAGATATTTGTTAATTCTTATGGGTTTTCGATGATATCGGATGTCTACAAAAGAACTCAAAACCGTTCTCCGTGTAAACTAAGTTGAAACCCTTGTAAATAAACAATAGAAACAAATAAAACATCCTTTAATTACAAATAGTAACCCAAAACTATAATAAAAGTGACGTCCTTTATCCTTGATTAAGAAAATTTACAATCCTTATTATATGGGTAAATACTCCAACTTTTATAAGCTCGTTAATTTCTTCCTTTGTCTTTTTGGTTCTAAAAATGTTTCATTCTATTTTCAGTTTAAGTTGGGTTTCTATGTTTAATGGCATATCAACCTTCTTGGGTTATTTAATGCCAAAGATACTCTAGTAGAAGTATTGTAGTGGAGCTATTTAACGCATAACTGGTGGAATAAAGGAGTTCCTGTCTATCCAAAGAGTATTAGTGAACGTAATAATGAGACTGGTGTTCGAATCCGCTTACAACGACGTCGCAGTCCAGCTCGTTTATCACAACACCACGGGAACTCCCGTTATGAGATTTTTTATACAAATATAAACATCAATTTTACAAAAGAATAACTGTTTCGATATAAAATTGCGAAGATTGTCCAAGAGTCATAGTTAATGTATTAGTTATTTGATCCCTTCATTGATCTATAAGTCTTTGTGGGTGTGTCCTCGTGGTGTAATGGTTAAAGCGATGGACTGCAGAATCGTAGTACGCGAGTTCGTACTCCAGTCGCGCTATTACGTTCACTTTCGGGCAAATACCCTTGGGAAAGGTATGAACCCCCTTATCCTCCTAGCTATGGGTTAAATGGTACCATTACTGTTCTTCTAGGAGAATAGCTTTGGCATTAAATAACCTACAAAGGTTGATATGCCATTAAACAAAGAAACCAAACCTATAAGTCTTTGTTTCTTTAAGAGTGATTTGCTATTTTCATTGATCTATAAGTCTTTCTTTCTCTATGAGCTATTTAGTATTTTCATTGATCTACGAATCTTTCTTTATGAGCTTGATCAACTCACTTTATGCAATGTGAGCCAAATGACTCTGCTGGGACTTATATTCACTAAGTGCAATGTGAGTCCGGTATGTATGCCTTCTCATAACTTGAACTTTATGAGCTGTTTAGTCTTTTCTTTGATCTACCAGTCTTTCTTTCTCTTTGAGATATTTTGTCTTTTCATTAATCGATGGGTCTTTGTTTCTTTAAGGGCGATTTGGTCTTTTCATTGATCTATGAGTTTTTGTTTCTCTATGAGCTATTTAGTCTTTCCATTAATCGATGAGTCTTTCTTTCTCTATAAGCTATTTAGTCTTTTCATTGATCGATGAGTTTTTCTTTCTCTCTAAGCTATTTAGTCTTTCGTTGGTCGATAAGTCTTTCTTTCTCTATAAGCTATTTAGTCTTTTCATTGATCGATGAGTTTTTGTTTCTCTATAAGCTATTTAGTCTTTCGTTGGTCGATAAGTCTTTCTTTCTCTATAAGCTATTTAGTCTTTTCATTGATCGATGAGTTTTTGTTTCTCGATAAGCTATTTAGTCTTTTCATTGATCGATGAGTTTTTGTTTCTCTCTAAGCTATTTAGTCTTTCGTTGATCGATAAGTCTTTCTTTCTCTCTAAGCTATTTAGTCTTTTCATTGATCGATGAGTTTTTGTTTCTCTCTAAGCTATTTAGTCTTTCGTTGGTCGATAAGTCTTTCTTTCTCTCTAAGCTATTTAGTCTTTTCATTGATCGATGAGTTTTTGTTTCTCGATAAGCTATTTAGTCTTTCGTCGATCGATAAGTCTTTCTTTCTCTCTAAGCTATTTAGTCTTTCATTGATCGATAAGTCTTTCTTTCTCTCTAAGCTATTTAGTCTTTCCATTAATCGACAAGCCTTTCTTTCTCGATAAGCTATTTAGTCTTTCGTTGATCGATAAGTCTTTCTTTCTCTCTTAGCTATTTAGTCTTTCCATTAATCGATGAGACTTTCTTTCTCTCTAAGCTATTTAGTCTTTCCATTAATCGATGAGTCTTTCTTTCTCAATAAGCTATTTAGTCTTTTCATTGATCGATGAGTTTTTTTCTCCATGAGCAATTCAGTTTTTCATTAATCGATGAGACTTTGTTTCTTTAAGAGTGATTTAGTCTTTTTATTTATCTATGGGTCTTTGTTTCTCTATGAGCAGTTTGGTCATTTCATTTATTCATGAGTCTTTGGTTGGTTGCTTGATTGATTGACTGGTAGCTTAGATATTATGGTTAGTCAATCCCTGGGTTACTTTATCCTGAAGATATTTTTCAGTTTGTATATTTGTTCCTTTGTTTTGATTTTATGTCATATCAACCCTCACTGGCTATTTAATGCCAAATCCTATTTATACATACATATATTGAATATATAATATTTGTAAACGCATATTTTGTCGATAAAGTTCTAAATAAACCAGTTAGATATTTTCAAGAATAATTCTATTTGCTATCAATCCTTTCTTTGCACACAGTTAAATGGATTCAAGTATTACTATGTAGCAGTAACTATCTAATTCAAAATCAGTAATTTTTGCACACATTTAACTGATTATACATATATCATTTGTAAATGAAAAGTTTTTTCGTAACTATTTTAAAAATGGGTTCGCATTAACTTGTTTGCACACATTTAAGTATTGCTACAGTTTCTACACATTTAAATGGTTTTAATTATGGCTATCTAACACTAATAACTATTCAATATCAATCATTTGTTTGCACACAGTGAAGTGGTTCCAAGCATTGCTATTTAACACTAATTATTCTATTCAACACTATTCATTCATTTGCACATAGTTGAATTGTTCTTAGTATTGCTATGTAATACCAATTCAGTTTTTGATACTGTTAAGCGGTTTCAAGATTTCGACATTCGTATTTTTATGTCCACATAGGGTTAAATGTCTCTATGTTAGATGTGTTGCTATGTAATGTCTTTAATTGAATTTAGGCACACGAAAGATTCTATTCAACATTTCCCATTCGTTTTCACCCAGTTAAACAGTTCCAAGTATTTCTATGTAACGCTAACAAATCAATTTAACATCAGTCATTTTTTTTTTGCCCACAGTTAAGTGGTCAAACAGTTCTATTTGACTTAATGATAGGATCCTGTGAGGTACTATCACTCAAGATCTGAGTAGGCATGGGAGTAATGGCAGTGAAAGGGTACACCACAGTACCCAAAGCTCAAAGATTAAAGCCTCACCATCAGCTGGTATAGTGTCATATCTAGGACTCTCGTTGGAGGGATTCTTACCCTTCTGCAGGGATCAAGTCGGTGTATTCTAGAGCCTCTGCCGACTGAGCTTCTATGATTCTTTGTTTCTCTAGGTGCTATTTGGTCTTTTCATTGTTCTATGAGTCTTCTTTTATCTATGGGCTTTACAATGATCGATGAGCCTTCATTGGTCTATTGGTCATTATTGTTCTATGAGTATTTACTTTTCTTATTGGTCTATGAACTATTTGCTCTTTTCATTCGTCTATGCGTCTTCGTTAATCTATGAGCTATTTGGTATTTTTATCGGTCGATGAACATTTATCATTCTATGAGCTATTTGGTATTTTTATCGGTCGATGAACATTTATCATTCTATGGGCTATTTGGTATTTTTATCGGTCGATGAACATTTATCATTCTATGGGCTATTTGGCATTTTTATTGGTCGATGAACATTTATCATTCTATGAACTATTTGGTATTTTTATCGGTCGATGAACATTTATCATTCTATGAGCTATTTGGTATTTTTATCGGTCGATGAACATTTATCAGTCTATGAGCTATTTGGTATTTTTATCGGTCGATGAACATTTATCATTCTATGAGCTATTTGGTATTTTTATCGGTCGATGAACATTTATCATTCTATGAGCTATTTGGTATTTTTATCGGTCGATGAACATTTATCATTCTATGGGCTATTTGGTATTTTTATCGGTCGATGAACATTTATCATTCTATGAGCTATTTGGTATTTTTATCGGTCGATGAACATTTATCATTCTATGGGCTATTTGGTATTTTTATCGGTCGATGAACATTTATCATTCTATGGGCTATTTGGTATTTTTATCGGTCGATGAACATTTATCATTCTATGAGCTATTTGGTATTTTTATCGGTCGATGAACATTTATCATTCTATGAGCTATTTGGTATTTTTATCGGTCGATGAACATTTATCATTCTATGGGCTATTTGGTATTTTTATCGGTCGATGAACATTTATCATTCTATGAGCTATTTGGTATTTTTATCGATCGATGAACATTTATCATTCTATGGGCTATTTGGTATTTTTATCGGTCGATGAACATTTATCATTCTATGAGCTATTTGGTATTTTTATCGGTCGATGAACATTTATCATTCTATGAGCTATTTGGTATTTTTATCGGTCGATGAACATTTATCATTCTATGGGCTATTTGGTATTTTTATCGGTCGATGAACATTTATCATTCTATGAGCTATTTGGTATTTTTATCGGTCGATGAACATTTATCATTCTATGGGCTATTTGGTATTTTTATCGGTCGATGAACATTTATCATTCTATGAGCTATTTGGTATTTTTATCGGTCGATGAACATTTATCATTCTATGAGCTATTTGGTATTTTTATCGGTCGATGAACATTTATCATTCTATGAGCTATTTGGTATTTTTATCGGTCGATGAACATTTATCATTCTATGGGCTATTTGGTATTTTTATCGGTCGATGAACATTTATCATTCTATGAGCTATTTGGTATTTTTATCGGTCGATGAACATTTATCATTCTATGAGCTATTTGGTATTTTTATCGGTCGATGAACATTTATCATTCTATGAGCTATTTGGTATTTTTATCGGTCGATGAACATTTATCATTCTATGGGCTATTTGGTATTTTTATCGGTCGTTGAACATTTATCATTCTATGAGCTATTTGGTATTTTTATCGGTCGATGAACATTTATCATTCTATGGGCTATTTGGTATTTTTATCGGTCGATGAACATTTATCATTCTATGAGCTATTTGGTATTTTTATCGGTCGATGAACATTTATCATTCTATGAGCTATTTGGTATTTTTATCGGTCGATGAACATTTATCATTCTATGGGCTATTTGGTATTTTTATCGGTCGATGAACATTTATCATTCTATGAGCTATTTGGTATTTTTATCGGTCGATGGACATTTATCATTCTATGGGCTATTTGGTATTTTTATCGGTCGATGAACATTTATCATTCTATGAGCTATTTGGTATTTTTATCGGTCGATGAACATTTATCATTCTATGGGCTATTTGGTATTTATATCGGTCGATGAACATTTATCATTCTATGAGCTATTTGGTATTTTTATCGGTCGATGAACATTTATCAGTCTATGAGCTATTTAGTATTTTTATCGGTCGATGAATATTTATCATTCTATGGGCTATTTGGTATTTTTATCGGTCGATGAACATTTATCATTCTATGAGCTATTTGGTATTTTTATCGGTCGATGAACATTATCATTCTATTGGGGCTATTTGGTATTTTTTATCGGTCGATGAACATTTATCATTCTATGGGCCATTTGGTATTTTTATCGGTCGATGAACATTTATCATTCTATGGGCTATTTGGTATTTTTATCGGTCGATGAACATTTATCATTCTATGAGCTATTTGGTATTTTTATCGGTCGATGAACATTTATCATTCTATGAGCTATTTGGTATTTTTATCGGTCGATGAACATTTATCATTCTATGGGCTATTTGGTATTTTTATCGGTCGATGAACATTTATCATTCTATGAGCTATTTGGTATTTTTATCGGTCGATGAACATTTATCATTCTATGGGCTATTTGGTATTTTTATCGGTCGATGAACATTTATCATTCTATGGGCTATTTGGTATTTTTATCGGTCGATGAACATTTATCATTCTATGGGCTATTTGGTATTTTTATCGGTCGATGAACATTTATCATTCTATGAGCTATTTAGTATTTTTATCGGTCGATGAACATTTATCATTCTATGGGCCATTTGGTATTTTTATCGGTCGATGAACATTTATCATTCTATGAGCTATTTAGTATTTTTATCGGTCGATGAACATTTATCATTCTATGGGCCATTTGGTATTTTTATCGGTCGATGAACATTTATCATTCTATGGGCTATTTGGTATTTTTATCGGTCGATGAACATTTATCATTCTATGGGCTATTTGGTATTTTTATCGGTCGATGAACATTTATCATTCTATGAGCTATTTGGTATTTTTATCGGTCGATGAACATTTATCATTCTCTGAGCTATTTGGTATTTTTATCGGTCGATGAACATTTATCATTCTATGAGCTATTTGGTATTTTTATCGGTCGATGAACATTTATCATTCTATGGGCTATTTGGTATTTTTATCGGTCGATGAACATTTATCATTCTATGAGCTATTTGGTATTTTTAATAATCTATGACCCTTTAGTGATCTATGTGCTATTTGATATTTTTATTTGTCTTTGAACATTTATTAATTGTGAAGCCTTTATTAGTCTAAGAGCTCTTTGTTTTTTATTGCACTCTAAGATATCTTTCATAGATCATTTAAATAAGCTATTTTCAGTTCTTCACCTCATTGTATTTCTCTCTAAAAATAGGAAAATATTTTATAGAATTAAGAATTCCATGAAGAATTTGGATCATCAAAATAGGTTTGGTTTGGTTTGGTTTGGTTTTATGGCATATCAACCATTGTTGGTTATTCAATGCCCAATCTTCTTTATATATTATATATATATATATATATATATATTATATATAATATATATATATATATGATTTGTCGACACATTTTGTAGATAACATTCTTAAAAGAGCCTGAGCTCTTTTTTGCACATGGTTAAATGGTTTCAAGTATTGGTATATAATAACCACAATTCAACATTAGTCATTTTTTGCGTACAGTTTGTTTCTATTTGACCCATTCATAGGACCCCCATCAGATGCTACCACTCCACGTCAGAGTGGACCTGGATGCAATGGAAATGAAGAGGTACACCACATTCCCTAAATGTTCAATGGTGGAGGGTCACCATCAAATCGTTTAATATCATAATCAGAATACTTCTTTGGGGGTCTTACCCCTGTTCAGAGATGCAGTCGATGTATTCTACAGCCCCAGCCGATTGGGTTGATCATCAAAATAGTTTTTGGATCTCTGGTCAACATTCAAGCTAGATTTCGTTTGGTTTGGTTAGGTAAATGGTATATCAACTTGTTATCATATTTATCCAACCCCTCCGCTCGGCAGGATATGACACAAAGTCAATTTTTAAGCTGAGTTTAACAGGTTTGAATTCAGAGTTTTCCTTCTCCTAGACTAGTTGCCTCACCAAGGTTGAAGAACCTAGTCTGCCCTACTATTTACCCATAGCTAGAGGGAGAATAATTGGATTCATACCTTTCCCGAGGTGCTATGTGAAATGCAATCAGGCTCGTCCAAGATTTGAACTCGTGTCGCCGTGTCCATTTCCTTCGACGATAAGCATTACACCACGGGCAACTTGTTATAGGTTATTAAATGCCGAAATTTGATTCAGTTCAAATCTTTTTATAATAATCATAAGTATTTATATTTTCAAAGTTCCATTGCAATCATTCTTTTAAATCACACCCATGCATAATAAAGCATTAACTGGCACGCAGCTATATGGTCTTAGGTGTTTTTATTCATTATGAATCATTTGAAAGCAGATCTATTTGATCCACTAATGGAACCCTAACAGGCAATACCAATCCAGCTCAGAGTGGACCTGGGAGTAATTGCAATGAAAGGGGTACTCCACACTCTCAAGAACTCCTGAACTGAAGCCTCACTAACAGATGCAGTTTAGTGTCATACCCAAAACGTCTGCATTTTTTCGGAAGGAATGGTCCAACTCCTCTGCAGAGGATGCAGTCGGCCAATTCTAAGGCCGGTTGGCCAGTTGACGGTGCAGCATGCTAATTAACGATGGAGTGTAAGAAAGAGTGATCAAAGAAAGCAAACTCAGTGAGAGAATGTGATGTTTAAAATCTGAAAAAAAGAAATAGAACATAGTGAACTCTCCATGTTGAATTTATCTAAACCGTCCCCAGGTGTGACAGAAGGTCGGATTGACGGGAGAGGGCCATCAGTAAACAAGCCTTCTGGGCGGCAGGTACAAAAATAATAGTCCTAGTTCAGTCGTTATTTCCCCACCGATGTGTTTACTTCAGGCGTCAAGCA
The DNA here is from genome assembly GCA_963585895.1 of Sepioteuthis lessoniana. NCBI lineage: Eukaryota > Metazoa > Mollusca > Cephalopoda > Myopsida > Loliginidae > Sepioteuthis > Sepioteuthis lessoniana. The sequence goes on along the minus strand of OY757914.1, from coordinate 96,243,324 downwards.
ATAAACAAAATGCTTACCTCTTTTTAGACAATGGAGATAGGTGGTTAACTGAAAGGGAAGCCCTCTGGGATTGGACAGATTTATTTGCAAAAAAAAAAGAAAAACAAAGACAAAAACAAAAAGAACAAAGATCCCGAAGCATAGGTTTTTGAATTTCTAGTAACTCTTAATGTAATGCAAAGCGAAATAAATTCCATGCATGTTATCTTTGCAGATCAAATAAACAATTGCTATCTGCGTTGTGTAATTTGTTAAAACTACAATTTCCCTTCTTCTTCTTCTTCTTCTTCTTCTTCTTCTTCATTTAATCTTTTTAAACTTAATACTCCTTCTTCTTCTTCTCCTCCTCCAACTTCACTTTGCTATCCATTTTTACATCGACTTCTCTTTTTAATTATCCCTCTTCTTCCTTTACAAATATTTTTGTTTCTTCTTCATCATCCTTACTTTTTTCTTTTCTTGCTCATCCTTAATTCATCCTTGATTCACTCTTTCTTCTTCTTCTTCTTCTTCTTCTTCTTCTTTAATTCCTCTTCTTCGTTTTTTCCCTCTTCCTAACCACCCTTTCTTCTTCTTTTATCTCTTCTTCTCTCAGTTTATGGAGGGGTCCTCAGAAATACCAGGTTTCATTCTGTAAATATTTGACAGAAGTGCTGTACGCTGACTGCTCGTCAGACTCTCATGCACCCTTGGCATTTTCCATCCGATAAAAATCAGATTAAATCACTTGCAAGACACTCCGCCATTTTACGCCATGATCAAATCAACAACAACAGCCGAAGCCACAATATTAAGGTGATGTAAATGTTCCTGAGGCTTTTTTTTATAAATATAGATGCCTAGTGTAATTATTCCGTCATCAAAGTACGGGAGAAGCCCCAGTAGTGATGTCTCTTAATCATTTCCACAGGAACTTCAACGATTGTAGGGGGACAAGATAACACTGTTGAAGAGTGAAATTTTTCAGTTGCAAGACTATTCTTTTCGCATGGTCACCACCATTGTAAGATTGTAGAATGTAAAGAAAACTGAATCGAGATATTAAGTAGCAATACAGGTGAAAGAAATAATCAAAATTATTAAAGGAGACAGAAAGAGAATGAGGGAGAAGGGGGTGGAGAAAATAAAACGAGAAAAAATATATAAAAGAAAGTAAGGTGGAAATAAATTGAAAAAAACCGAAAGAGATATAGAGAAGAAAAAAAGAAACAGAGTAAGAAAAAGGGAAAGGAACGAATTTGAGAGAAAAGAATCCATGACGAGAAACCAAGGATTGAAAAGCGATCATGAAAGAGATAGGAATAAAGTGGTAGAAAGAGGCAGAAAATAAGTGATTATGGAATAGAGAGCGTGAGAGAGAGAGAGAGAGAGAGAGAGAGAGAGGGAGTAGTCGTGGTTGTAGGAGTAGTAGACACAGAAAGTGTGATGAATATATATATAGAGAGAGAAAAGTGAGAAAGAGAGATAGAGAAAGAAAGAGAGAAATGGAAAAATAAAGAGAAAGCGAAAGAGGGGGAAAGAGAGAAATAAAAAGGGGGGTTGAGATGGAGAAATAAGAAAAGTTAGTCGAGTGCACCATTCAAACGAGCCAGTTGCTCAATGCAGTGTTGTGCCAGCTCGAAATAAAGAATTTCCTTTGAATCTCTCCCCACGACCAAAAAAAAAAACACGAAGAAAGTCTTTCTCTCCAAGCAGATTCTAGAAAAAGCTGCCCTACATTTTAACTATATTTTCTTAGCTTTGGATTCTCCAAGTAAATTCATTTTTCATCTCCAGTGACTGTCTTGTCTTAAAACAATTTTTTCTTCATCGACCAAGGAGAGAAAAACAAACAGCTAAACATGGAGTACTGTTCTTTTCCCTTAGTTCACGTGGAACACATTTTCACTACAGATTTTTTTCTGAAGATATGTAACTCACTGATTGCACTGACAATAATGAGCGGATTAAACTTCAAAGACACTTCTAAGATTTCCCTAGTATTGCCAAAAAATGGCACTGGAAACTTTTACATGAATTTCATAATATAAAGTTTTTTTTTTTAAAAAGTACATTCCATCAATATTTGTCGAAAACCTGAGTAAAAACAAAATAATTTCATAAGAACTTACTTAACCCCCTTTCCGCTATTTTAATAAAAAGGGGGAATTAAAAGTTCTCGATTCAACCAATATTCTATTCCATATATTCCTATTAAGTTCATCACCGTTTCTCAAATTTCTTCAAACCTTTCCAAAAATTCAATAAAGATATTTTTAAAAAGTTACATCCCTTCTTGATTGTTTGATTGAATTTAACGGCATGTCAACTCGTCCGGGATTATATTAGACCAAAAGATTTGATAATCGCGTTCATTGCATGTTCATATTTCCATTTTAGTGTAGTTGTTTCTTAAGAGGTTTTTTTTTTTGTTTTTTGTTTTTTTTTCGTTTTGTTTTGGGTTTTTGGGGGGTTTTTTTGCCCATGGCCCTATCGAATACAAATAATTTATAAACAGATTACACTAAGATTGCCTGGCTCACCGACTACGTCTTTGCAAAGAGGTAAGACTTCCCCATTAAGTGTTCTGGATATGATATTAAACAATCTGCGGGGCTTGTAATGCTGGAGATTTGGGGAAAATAGAGTACTCCTTTATTGCTATCGCTCCCAGGTCTACTCTAGCACGGAGTGGTAACATCTGACAGGGTCCTATCTATGGGTCAAATAGGACTAAAATATGTACTTCTGCTAAACTGAATTGTTTGAAATAGAACTGTTTATATGTATAAAATTGATTTAGCACTAAATAACCAACAATGGTTGATATGCCATAAAACCAAGCCAAACCAAACCTAGCATTGCCAAAAAAGCATTGGAAACTTTGACATTAATTTCATGATATATAATTTGAATAAAATACATTCCATTGACATTTGTCGAAATCTTGAATAAAAGCAAAATACTTCCATAAGAAATTTTACCCAAATGAACAGGTACTCCACATTCTCCAAGATCTTCAGAACTAAAGTCTCCCTATCAGATGCAATTTAGTACCATGCCCAGGACACCCTCTTTTGGGGATGGGTCTCACCTCTCTGCAGGAGATACAGAGTACCCTAAGCTCCTCCGACAAGCCACACTTCCCTTCTTGAATGAACAGAGAACTTTTCAGAAAGATAAATTACGCTTTGTTCTTGACTGGTTACCGCTCCACAATATTAATGGAATTGATCACATAAAAATTGCCTTTGTAATCATCGTCTTCACATTTCGGGACCACGGCTCTAGTCAAAATTTATCCGCTATTTTGTTTTCATCTTCTTATTCAATATGCAAAATTTTCGTTAATCCATGGATTTATTTTATTGTTCATCTCTCTCTCTCTCTCTCTCTCTCTCTCTCTCTCTCTCTCTCTCTCTTGTTTTGTTTGTTTATCTTCAATAAAATATAAAAGAAAATGAAATTTTTTTTCACTTATGAATAATTGATGTAAAAATATATACAACTATGTTTTCTCTCTATTTCTTTCTCAATCCCTTTTCCCTTTCTTTCTCTATCTCCTCTCTTTTTCTTTCTTTTCCACTCTTTTTCATTATATCCCTCTTCCTTTATATTTCTCTCTCTCTCTCTCTCTCTCTATATATATATATATATATATATATATATTCTTATTTAACTTTATATTTCTTTCTCTTTTTCACTAATCACTTTCTCTTTCTCTCTCTTTCAACCTCTTTATTTCTTACTCTTTCATTGACTCTATGTATATATTTCCCTTCATCTATTCCAATCTTTCTTTTTCTCTCAAAATCGTTTCTTTTTTCTCATTCTCTCTCAAATTACCCCTCTCTCTCTCTCAACTTATTTCTCTTACCCTCTCTTGTGCCCTATATTTCCCACTTTCTCTCTGCCCTTCTGTTTCCTTTATCTTTCCCTTTCTTTCTTTCTTTCTTTCTCTCTCTCTCTCTCTCTCTTTCTTTCTTTCTTTCTTTCTATTCCCTCCTTTTCCCTTATTTCTCTCTTTTTTTCTTTATATCTCTAATCCTCTCTTTCTTCATCTATCTTTCTCTTTCTCACTCACTACCTCTATGTATATATTCCCTCTCTCTCTCTCTCTCTATATATATATATATATATATATATATATATATATATATTTTCCTTTCCCCATATTCTTTTCTCCTTTCTCTAACGCTCTCGATTCCTTTTGATTCTTTATAATTACTCTCGCTTTCTCTCTTTGTCTTTCTCTTTCTCCCTTAAATTCCTCTCTCTCTCTCTCTCTCTCTCTCTCTCTCTCTCCCCCTTCCCTTTCAGTCAGTTCCATTATCTTTACTCACCTCTTCTCTGTCTCTCTGAACCCAAAAAATTCATACGTTCTTTTCGTTTCTTCTTCAGAAGTAGTTCTATGTCATGTAACCTTACATAGACAGAAGCATAGACGATTTCATAAGTTAAAACAAATCTGACCAAGATGATGCGAGTGCTGATTTCGCAAGCCTTTGCTAAAGATTTTTGTCGTTCACTGGATGTTCAGTATATCTGATTAAATATTCATTCATACCCGACTATAATTGAAAATTGAAAATTCATTAAGGATCGATCGGTCAATTTGTCAATATTTGTGCTTACGACAAGTTGACTGATCGATCATTAATTAATGAATTTTGAGTGACAGGTTCTTATTTTATTTTTCTATGAACATGTAGCTTAAAGTGTACACACACGTACACACATATGTGTGGCTGTATGTGAGCACTTGTATGTGTGATTTGATTACATGTTTACGCCAGTGTGTGCTTGCATTGACGTTTCTGTGTGTTGGTATTTTAGAGAGCGTTTCAATGCGTAAGCGTATGTCTAATTACACTGGTTTACTAAAATAAATTTTTGGTCTGAGGCAAGAATGGGGATAGGTGTTTTTTGTTTAATTTGGGTGTGCTGAATTCAAATTTATAAATAGTTTTGCTCTATCACCTCTAGTTTTCTGGCTTTTAAATAGTCTCATTTTCGTATAAACGGAGAATATATGTGCATATTTTAAGAGTTGCAGCAGCTTATAACAGATAAAACAGGATAGATAAAGAACACTGATTGAATCAATATATTTGGATGACACAATTACACAATTCATAGTACCACAGACAGTGAAAAGTGTGTTTTCTTGGAAGATCTGGTGTATTTTGCCTCCGGGATGTCATGCAAGAGCATTCAGCAGAAGTCTCCCATCATGCTGGGGATCCATTTGCCTTGATAGTTGCTCTCCATCTTCGTAATATCTTGGTGGAATCTTTCTCCATGCTCATCACTCACTGCTCCAAGGTTTGGCGGGAAGAAGTTGAGGTGGGAATGGAGAAAATGAATCTTGAGTGACATTCGCCACCCCATGTCCTCGTAAGACTTTAACAACTTCTCAATACAGGCTTGGTAATCTGATACGCGTGTGTTACCAAGGAAGCCACTACAGACTGGCTTGAATGCTTCCCATGCTCTCAGTTCCTTTAAGTTAAGAAGCTCCTCAAAATCAGTATCCTTCGGCACTTCTCGGATCTGAGGTCCAACAAAGATGCCCTCTTTAAGCTTAGCAGCACTAAGACCTGGGAACACAGTAGACAAATGTTGGAAGGCAGCACCATTTTTGTGCAACGCCTTCACGAAATTCTTCATCAAACCCAGCTTGATGTGAAGAGGAGTGTAACACTTTCCCGGCTAATTATTATCTAAATTTCTCTTACTATCTTTGTGGGGTTGGCCGTCTTGACATGTGTGCATCAAGGTACCATACGGATGCATTTTTTATCTTCTCAACACAACGAGCCCTCCATAATTCCTTGAAGATATTTCAAAACCCTAAAAGGACCATACTCTGGTCCCATATCCTGGTCACAGCACCAAATTAATATATGTTGCATACATATATATACTGGATACCTACCGACGCAATGATAACAGACGCAAGAATAAAGGACGCAGGAAGACTTCTTTAACAATATTTTTACCTCTCACTTTATTGCAAGGGTTTGAAAGGGTTGTTTAAAGGGTTTGCCAGTGAGAGGATGCTGGAGACCGAACATAAACTTCATATTTTGACCCCACTGTTATGACTGTCACGTTGTGTCTTTCTTGTTCTCTTAGATGCTTAACCAGAGGTCTTGGGGTCCACTCCATCGGGGCTTTTCCGAGGGCCCCCTCGGTCGGGTGTGACCTTCCCTACCACATCTGGTCTCTACTGTCTGGAAGTCTGCTGGCAACTGCATCGAGGGTTTTCCGAGTGCCCCCTCGGTCGGGTGTGGCCTTCCTTACCACATCTGGTCTCTACTGTCTAGAATGACTGTAATGGCACAATGGGACCTTCACCTTGTCCCATATCATAAGCCTTAATCCGCCCACGCAATCTCTTTCGATTACTGGCCGTTGGAATGTGTCACTTCCTTCTGGTGTATTACCTTGGAATAGTATTTTTGGGCCGGGTCGAAGGTCAAAATATAACAGGAGGAAGAAGCGCCTTATTCATGTCCACCAGAGGATTCTCCTTCAGGCTGTGTTCGCCAGGAACAAAAGTGCTTCTAGACCCCCAGTCTTTCTGCTTGTAATGCTGGGATGCAGCTCGACTATCCCAGAGACAGAGTACTTTGTGAAGCCCGCTTGCATACCCATAAGAAGACCAATGACCCTGAGGTCCCCACACAGACTCCATTGGTACTCGCTGTACTTAATAGCTTCTAAAAGAAGCTCCATATTGTCATAGAACTCCTTTAGATGGACAGAGTGTGCAATGGGAATGCCGGGATATTTATTCCCGTTGTGCAGAACACCCTTGAGACTTCGCTTGGAAGAGACTATGAAAAGACGCCAGTCTGAAGGATTATGTGGCAAACCAAGGGACGTAAATAAGCCAGATATGTTTGTGCAGTAGCACAACTTGTTTTCCATTTCGAAAAAGGAAGCAAGGTCTTTGTTCCGATTCCTGAAACTGGTGATCCTTACATCTTCCTGGACTAGGTCCCACTGTTTAAGCCGAGAAGCCAAGAGCTCTGACTGCTGTTTTGACAAATACAAATCACGAGCAAGATCATTCAGGTCTTCTTGTGTGATCCAGTGTGGCTTATTGCCACTTGTTCCTGAATATGTAGACTCAATATCTTCCAAAGATATTGACTCGGCAGAATCCTCCCTTGAAGGCATTTCTTCCTCTGATGAGGAAAGAAGATCCTTATTTACTGGAGGTGTGGGTACAGGAAGATTATCTGAATGGGAAACGGGTTTCATAGCAGATCTTTTTCCTAGAAGATGCATTGAAACCAGTTAAACAAAAGCAGTTAAACAAAAATAACAATCATCTGCGAGGTTTCGCGGCTCTCTCCAAACCATCTGGACTGCAAAGTTGAAAGCCGCTTCCTTGCCATTATACCATGCAGTTAGTTCATTGTAGCAGGGTTTACAGCAGATGTGTGGAGCCCAAGACTTGTCCTGATCACTAATTTTACAATCAAAATAGTGAAAGTAGGCGGTTCTGAGGAGGGAAGTGATGGTTTGACGCTGTGCAACTGTTGTGAAGTTCCCACACACGTAGCAGAAAGAATTGGCCTTGTTGAGGCATCCTCGACATTTTGACGTGCTTGAAGCCATTGGAGAATCTGAAAATATAACAAAGTAAAACTAAATGTGCATTTGAAAATGTAATACTAATATTTAGTAACCCAAAAGATGTGTAACACGATAGTTAAGGGACACCAACCTCCTGCGCCGCCAGCGAGACAACCTCTTCCAATGACCTGCAGAGTGTGGATTGAGACCTGCTGCCCTAACTGTCAAAATCCGTCTTGATATATATATATATATATATATATATATATATATATATATATATATATATATAATGTAATGCTATCACTTACATAATAACTAAAAAATAAGCCATAAGTCTCACAATATTAGAATTAACCCTGAATTCATATACGCCTTTATGTACCGTATATGCACAAAATGCACACTGTGCATATCTAAAAAAACTAGAGGTGATGAGTAAAAACGGATTTCAAATTTAAATTCAGCACCCTCAAATTAGGTAAGAATGGGTATTTTTGTGCTTGCCTCAATTTCTTTGTAAACCAGTGTTATCTGTGCGTATTGGTTTTTGTTTTTTGGTTTCTCTCTCTTTCTCTATCTATCTATCTATCTATCTTACCTTCTCTCGTGTCCACTATTTGAGTCTTTCTATTTTCTTTTCCCTCGTATTCATCTCTCTCTTTCTTTATCTTTCTCTCTCTCTCACTCTCTCTCTCTCTCTCTCAGTTTATTTCTATCTTACCTTCTCACGTGTCCACTATTTCACTCTTTCTATTTTCTTTTCACTCGTATTCCCCCCCCTCTCTCTCTCTCTCTCTCTCTCTCTCTCCCGCATACACACATACCCCCTACACACACACACAATTCCTTTCTATCTTATTTTCTCTCGTGCCCACACTTTTTTATTTTACTTTTTCTCTATTCCTTTCACTTTACTCCCCAGCATTAACGCTCTTTATTCCTCTCTATCTCCCCACTGTCACTCTCTTTTTTCAACTCCCCCCCTCTCTCTCTCTCTCTCTCTCTCTCTCTCTCTCTCTCTCTCTCTCTCAAATTCTTTCCTTATTTTCCTTTTCTCTCTCAAACATGTGCTCTCAGAATTCTTGTGATGCGTGTGCATGTTGGTATGTGCACATGTGAACGTGCATGTTTTCTTGTTTGTTTTTTGGGGGGAGAGGAGGATGAGATGCCTATATGTGTCTCTATTTAGGCATGTGAGTGTTTCTACGTACATATGTGTAGGTGTATGAGAAAACGTTGTGAGACGTGAAGGTGATACCAATCGTAATTGGAGCTCTCGGAATAAGTCCTCAGAACTAGGAAATGAGACTGGGTAAACAGGGGATCAGAAGAAGAATCGAAGCCATCCAGTTAAATCTTGCTATAATTCTAAGGAGAGTTCTGGGGGACCTGAGGAAACTTGCTGTCTCTCAAAATTAAGTGAAAAACCACCAATTAAAGTTAATATGAAAAACTCGGAAAGAACAAAATAACAAGAAAGATCTGAACATATAAAATGCCTCTACAATCCTGGACGAGACTGATTGCATTTCACATTGCACTAATACCCTTGGGAAAGGTATGAATCCAATTATTCTCCCTCCAGCTATGATTAAATAGTAGGGCCGACTAGCTCTTCAGCCTTGGTTTGGCATCTTGTCGAGGAGAAGGAAAACTCTGCATTCAAACCTGTTAAACTCCGCTTAAAAAAATTGACCTTGTGTCATATCTTACCCGAGCGGAGGGTAGGAATCCATCGAGAGAGAGAGAGAGTGTGTGTGGTTTTGATGTGACGAATATATGTTGTCCTAGTCTCAGAAGAGAATAAAATAATACATAAAAATGCACGCTTAATAGACACAAAGTTTCGTTTTGATAGTGATATCCCTGTCAGAACACATACGCTTTTGAGTAGCCCGTGGTATAATGGTTATGTTATAATGGACACGGCGACACGAGTTTAAATCCTAGACGATCCTGGATGCATTTTGTATATTGCACTAATGCTCTTAGGAAAGGCGTGAATCCAATTATTCTACCACAGCTATGGGTAAATAGTTGGGCAGACTAAGTTCTTTAGCCTTTGTTAGGCAATCAGTCTAGAAGGAAAACTCTGCATTCAAACCTGTTAAACTTCGCTTAAAAAATTGACCTTGTGTCATATCCCACCCGGGTCGGAGGGTGTTGGTAAATATGTATAAAATACCTCAACAAAATTCAAGCCAGTCATGATTGATGAGTTTCGGCACCAAAGCCAATAAATTCAAGCTGTGAGTAACTACACAACTTGTATAATTATAGAAATATACAATAGTGGATATATAAAAAGTCTTCTGAAAGGTATGTTCAATCTAAGAGAACTTGAAGATGTCCGATACCAAGGATATACATACCAAATTTATTTATGAAAACCTGTGGTAATTATACAGTGTGCGATAGAAATAGCTGTCCCCTGTGCAGTGCAAATTAATATAGGCAAATGACAATGGTAGCTCTATCTAGCTAATGTCACATTGTTTTTGTCAGAAATGACCCTGGTTTGGACTGGTCATGTTATTAAAGGTTGACAAAAAGAATAAGATTCGTTTCTGTCAGTATTTCGACAATTTTTGGAAAATGGCATTCTTTAATTCTTCCATGTGACTTTCTTTTAATCGATAAACCGGTGGTTCTGAAATTTTCAATCCATAGCTTTATCGATTTTCTATCCGAAACTGCATCATGAAACAAACACGAAAATTTCTCTGTATAGCTTTGGTTTGGTTTGGTTTCATTGTTTAATGGCATATCAACCTTTGTAGGTTATTTAATGCCAAAGCCATTCTCCTAGAAGAACAGTCGTGGTACTATTTAACCCATAGCGGGGAGGATAAGGGGGTTCATACCTTTCCCAAGGGTATTTGTCCGAAAGTGAACGTAATAGCGCGACTGGAGTACGAACTCGCGTCCATCACTTTAACCATTACACCACGAGGACATCCCCTCTCTGTGTAGCAATTACAGATTCACCAGTTTAAAAAAAAAAACGTTTCAACTGCAAATGGTGTGTACCGGTCTGAACCATAATCGTAAATGATCATATCTAAAAAATATGGCAAGATATTAGCTCGATGGAGCTACAATTACCACTTGCCTAAGTTCACTTGCCCCACACAGGTAATAACTCAAAATCTGAGAGATATTTCTGCCACACACTTTTCAAAAGAAGTATCAAGGATCATGTTCCCAGAAACAGCAACCATTCAAAGGACATACTGGAAAGTGGCAATAAAATCCCTTGTGATATCTAGTTAATTTGTAACAAACTGACACAACAACTGTGAAATATAGATTATCAGATGATTTTCGTTAGTTTCCCACAAAGCTAATTCGAAAGAAAATTTTAGAATGGAAAAGTATAAAGACGTAGAGATTGAACTCAAAAACATCGTGAAACATGAAGGTGACAATAGTGTCTCCTCTGTTAGATTGACTGATTTTATCGGCATGTCAGTTCGTCTAGGGTTATTCTATACCTAGAGGTTTGGGAATGGCGCTCATTGTACATTTGTATTTATATCTTTTGTCTTGCTGTTTCTTAAGAAGTTTTGCACGGTTATATGATATCAAGTTATCCTATCAAATGCAAATAATTTACATAATTGTATGATTTAATTGTATAGTTTTAAGTATTCCTTTCAAATCCAAATAATTTGCACACAGTTTGAGGGTTCAAGCATTCCTATCTAATACAAATTATCATACGGTTTCCACTTAGTGGAGAATGGATTTTCAGATGGAAAATGAGTTACCGAATCCAGACTAGAAGAAAAGCAGTTGTAAAATAGTGGACTTCGCTATTCTAGAAGACCACAGAGTGAAATTAAAGAAAAGCGAAAAACTGGATAAATATCCGAAATTTGCAAGAGGAGTGAAAAATCAATAGAATATGAAGTTGGTGACAGTGATACCAATCATAGTTACAGCCCTTGGAACGAATCCGAAAAACCTGGAAAAGAAATTGAGGAAAGGGGGTGTCCCGTGGTGTAATGGTTAAAGCGATGGTCTGCGAAATCATAGCACGTGAGTTCGAACTCAGTCGCGCTATTACGTTCAGTTTCGGACAAATACCCTTGGGAAAGGTATGAACCCCCTTATCCCCCCAGCTATGGGTTAAATAGCACCATCACTGTTCTTCTACAAGGATGGCTTTGGCATTAAATAACCCACGAAGGTTGATATGCCATTAAACACAGAAACCAAACCAAACCAAATTGAGGAAAATGGAAATCCGCGAAAGAAGAATTGAGATAATCCTGATCACATGACTGTTAAATTCGGCTCGAATACTTAGAAGATTACTGGAGAATAGAGAAAATTAGCTATAAACTGTTATATTGGTGGAGTTATATAACAAGCTGTAATGAAAGTTATTTAAGGTTAGGAGAGGTGTTTGTTTTGGTGACACAAAATTTCTGTGCAACACTGAACTCTGATGAAGAAACAAACAGAACAGCAGGAATTGTAAGCAACCTGAAGCCTGCGTGTCTGAATGAACAAAGCTTTGTAAATAAAAACAAGCAAGTGAACGGGTGGACACAGAAGCTTTATATATATATATATATATATATATATATATATATATATGTATTGTCATCCACAAATAGACTGTTTCGTTGTATCACAACTCTTCAGGGTGACTAGACACGTAGGACGCTTGAAGCTGGGATCGAAGCCCGCCTAACTTTACATTAGACTTAGTACCAGACCGCTCGACCAACAAGCGTACCAGGTCAGCTATGGAATTATAAGGTATTAAGTAGCAGCGTTCATTTGTTTACATTTTATACCTTACTGGATACCAGAGTGCTCAATTCGTTCGAAGAGCTTTGCATTACAATATTTAATCCAGTAAATCCGGAGTTTGGAGCAATTCTAAGCAGGAATAGATCTGAAGAGGTCCTGTTAATTTTTTAGAGTATTGACTTATATCAATGCTTTTTAACAGAATGGAAATAAATTTATCATCTTAATGTGACCGATTGTTGGTTTTTATTTTTAAAAATATCTCTCTTTCTCTCTCTCTCTCTCTCTCTCTCTATATATATATATATATATATATAGTGGGGCTCGGGCAAGAGGTCAGAAAGTCATTGGGAGGAAGGATTACTCGTGAGATATCAAGAGACAATGAACGAAAGATTGAAAAGCAGATAGAAGCGGAAGGGTATAAAAATTGGAGTCAATTAAAATTACCTCTTGTGGGATAAAGCAAAAGACCAAAGATAAAGATATTCTACAATATATATATGTATGTATGTATGTATGTGTGTGTGTGTGTGTGTGTGTGTGTTATTCCTTTTCCGCTTGGGAAACAAATCCATGTTCATGTAACACTCAAATAACAAATAAAAATACACAGAATAATAAATAAAAGAGAGAAAGAGAAGATACAGGCAAAGGGGAGAAGAACAGATGCTGGATGCAATGGATAATCTTAATTGTCAACATCCGTTGAATTTTCAAAAAGGTTGGTTGATTGGTTGGTTTTACAACATGTAAAAACTTGGTGGATTATTTACACCAAAGTTGATCCCTATTTTTTTACAAATAATTAAATCTTTTCAAAAGACTAACGATAATCATTAGAAAATAATTAGAGCTTCAATTTGCAATTCTTAATACAAATAATTTTGACTGATATAGGATCTCAAGTTCTCTTAATCTAACAATTTCCAGACAGATGTATTTGGTCCGAAGATGAGTCCCTAACAGGCTCTACCACTCAGGGTCAGAATAGGCATGGGAGTATTGGCAATGAAGGGTTACTCCACACACAGTCGGCTTGGGCTGTAAAATCCTCCGACGGCATATCTGCAGAAGGGTGACACCCTCTCAGTTTCGGTTTCGGTTTCTTCGTTTAATGGCATATCAACCTTTGTCGATTATCTAATGCCAAATCTATTCTCCTAGAAGAACAGTATTGGGACTATTCAACCCATAGCTGGGAGGATAAGGGGGTTCATACCTTTCCCAAGGGTATTTGTCCGAAAGTGAACGTAATAGCGCGACTGGAGTACGAACTCGCATACTACGATTCCGCAGTCCATCGCTTTAACCATTACACCACGAGGACACCCCCCCCAGACCCTTTCAGTGAGTGTCCTTATTATGATACAAATCCATCTGATTGTGAAGCTCCAGTCTTAGAGCTTTGGGGAATGTAAGTACTTCTTCATTGCCATTGCTTCCTGGTCCACTCTGACCCAGAGTGGTAGCAACCGATAGGGTCCTAACAATGGGTCAAATGGAACTGTTTGACATTTAAACTGTGTGCAAACAAATGACATGCTAAATTGAATAGTTAGAAAGAGAACCGTTTGATCATATCATTGTGTGTAAACAAGTGGCTTATGTTTGATTAAATTCTTAATGATACATATCAATACTTGGAACCATTTAAGTGAGTGAAAACAAATGAGTTGTGTTCAAATAACGGGTGTTAAATAGCAATACTTTTAACCACTTCACTTTATACAAACAAATGATTAATATTGAATAGAATTATATGTGTTTGAAAACATTTAACTGTGTAGAACAACAGCAGTTCTAGTGTGCAAACAAATTAGTTGTAACTTATTTAAAAATGAAATTACCACCAAAGTACTCACTTACAATTCATATATCATCATCATCATCATGTCGTGCCGCTAGCACGGATATCCCTGACCCTCTCTCGCCACTTTTCCCTATCGTTCATCGCCTCTGGCAGGTCTTCAGGGCTACATCCCGTATCCTCACACAGCTACTGTATGTATGTTCTAGCTGGTCGTCCTGCTCTTACTCGGCCATATGTGGGGGTCCATTGGAGTACATCCTTATGAGCTCGTCTCTGCTTCTCAAGCAGTGTCCTGCGTGTCTGGCTCGTCTAACTTGGATAGTTTTCGTGATGGGAGGCAGGTGGCTGTATAGTTGGTGCTTTGTGGGGTGTTGCCGCCAGGACCTATTCAATATTGCTCGCAACATTCTTGCGTAATTGCCGTCTAGCTTCTTCTCCAGCCGTTTTGTTAGCGTCCAAGTGGTGCATCCATAAATCAGTATCGACACGACCGCTGCCTGGAAGAAACTGCGTTTCATTCTATCGGTCAGGTCTGATTTCCATATGATCGATAGTTTATCGAAAGCTGTCTGTGTATATCCATTTATATTTAATATATATGCATAAAAAGGATTTGGCATTAAAGGACCTACAATGGTTGATATGCAATAAAACCCAACAAAATTAAACCAATCAGAAGAAGGACATATTCAGGACTACTTTATATAATTAATTTGCACAAAAAAATTGTTTTAACATCATCTACTTCTTTGTCATGCACTTAATTCACTGTTAAATATCAATCCAATAATATTACTCAGTGAATATTTCTCATTAAAATTCAGCTAATATATATATATATATATATATATATATATATATATATATATATATATATATATATATATATATATATATATATTAAAATGTACACCAATAAAAAACCCAAAGTCTTCAGTGAATGATTTTATTCATAGTTGGATTTGTCAGCGTTAAACGTTTCGGGTTTGTTTTGAGTTTTTTTTAACAATAACCATTCATCAGGGCGTTTGAATATATACTGTTGTATCTTCTGGTTTTTATCAAATTGAATTTTTTAAAAAATCAATCTAACCTACTATTTACCCCTAATTGAATTCACACCTTTTCCAAGCCATATGCGAAAATCAAACGCAGTTGATCTGGGTTTGAACTCGAGTAACCGAATCCACTTCTTACGACGATAACCGTTGCACCTCGAATGCCTCCATGGTAGAAACAAACAGACGTTATTTTCTAATGTTCTCTTCCTTGTGACGTTTACCTGTTGCTTTTCATATTATCCCAAGTTTTTTTTATGCTTGTCATTCTTGAATAACTATGTGAATGGTTTAATGTTGCTCTGTTCCTTATATACGCCCCCCCTCTCACTTCGTTCTCATGAATACATCAGTCGAACAAAGAACACATCCAGAATCGTTTACTTAGAATTGTTTATAATGAATTCGATAACTACTCCATTCAAGTTTTATATATCTTCTTTGGAACATATTTATGTCTGTCTAAATAGAAAGGTCTTTGAAAAGTGCAGTTTTCGCCCTTGTTTATAGAAACAAACGAAAGACAATATAAAGTCAGTAGAACCGCGCGGCTTACGTAGTAATTTAAACAATTTCACCAACTTAAAATAACTGTAAGTATATCTCAAAGGTTATCTTATGGAATCCGTCAGTCTCACGGGAATATACATATGTGCTCGAATCTTGACAAAGGCCGAGGCAAGATTGTATGGAAAATCGGCGGTTACTCATGCATCAGATCTCCCAACCCACGACACAGTTGTTGTTATTCAAGCTGCTATTCAACTTGGCATCAATGTCGCTGCATAAGTTTCCAGAACGAGACTGAAGATAACGTTGGACTCCTGATTTTTAATTCAGAGTCTTCCTTCTCCAAAATGAGTTGCCTTACCAATGTTAGAGCGTCCAGTCAACCCTATTGTTTTATTTGTAGTTGTGTGGGAACCCCCCCAACCCCACTACAAAAATGAAGTTTAATTTAAACTCATTGGTTTTTCCTTCTCCTAAATTGGCTGCCCTACAAAGACTAGAGAGCACAATCCACCCTATTCAACCATTGCTAGGAGGAGGAGAATTGATGGATTCATACCTTTGCCAAAAGCCTTTGCAAAAAGTGAAACACAAAATGCCTCTTCCTGGATTTGAACGTAGCTCGCCGGACCCATTTCTAACAACGATAATTATATTACATTCGCTTTTATCTTGAATGATAATGCATTTACCCAACCCCTCCACTACAAGCAATTTATGGCAAAAGGTCAATTTTTAAGCGGATTAAAACTTTTTTTGAGTTCAGAGTTTTCCTTCATAGCTAGTTGCCTAACCGAGGCTAAATTATTCATTCTGTTTACTATTTACCCCTAATTGAGGGTGGGAGAACAGATGAATACATGCTTTTTTCAAAGTAAAGCGCAACAAGCTTTATCCAGGAATCGAACTCGTAAATCCTTGAGTTGAAAAACTTCGAGAATTAAAGCTCTAATGGACGATATTGAATTTGGCCTAGGTGCACTAGGCGAAAACTCAGACGAAGTAGCTATTCTGAACCCTTGTAGAAAAATAGCACTTGTACTAATTAATCCACAACTAGAGGGGTCAGGAGGAGCTCATATCCGAAAGTAAACGTAATAGCCCGACGGGAGTTCGAACTCGCTTAGTACAATGCCACATTCCAATACGTTAATCACTGTGCTACCGAGTAGATAAAAATTTCAATTTCTATTCAGCGTCTAATAATCTCTCTCGGAAAAAAATAGTATTTGTTAACCGTACGCTCTGGAGTAAATCCAACATTCACTGTCGTAAATTTATCTTCTGTCAGTGTACTCTGTCTCATGCAAGAAATCTCTCCACCTCTCTCTCTCTCTCTCTCTCTTTATTGATAGATTGATTTTAAGGGCATGTCAACCCATCTGGGGTTATTTTATGCCAAGAGATTAGAGAATCGCGTTCATTGTACATTTATATTTACATTTTTTTTTTGCTTTTGTTTCAATCAATTTTTTTTTTTTTGCTCCGAGTCAGAACGAATAATTTTTTTCATTTTTAAACAGATGTATTTGATCCATAGATGACACCCTAACATAATTCTGGATCAGAGTGGACCTGAGAGTAATATATCATAGCATTTTATACTTATATATATATATTTATATATATACACAAACATATATATATATACACGCACACACACACACACACACACACACACATTGAAATTCAGTAAATTTCAACACCAATATTCGATATTCATTCAAATCATTTTTATCAGTAAGAGTTTTCGGACTATTGTCTTCGTCGTTATTGTTCTTTTCACAACGTTTCGGTCGCTGTATACTCCGGCCTTCCTCAGGTGTCCCTTGTTTATCTGGGCATAGAAATGATTCAACCTGGGAAATCATTTTTAAATTTTGACTTTAAACCCGGGAAATCAGTTTTAAATTCAAACATTAAAAATGATTTCCCAGGCTGAATCATTTCTATGCCCAGATAAACAGAGGACACCTGAGGAAGGCCGGAGGATTCAGCGACCAAAACGTTGTGAAAAAAAATGAAGACGAAGACAATAGTCAGAAAACTCTTATTGATAAAACCATCAAGCTTCGTCACAGAAATTTAGACAACTAATCATTCAAAAAAGAATATTTTACATTCTGGGTTTTCCTTCCATTAAACTGGTTGCCCTACAAAAACTAGAGAGAACAATTTACCCTATTTAACCATAACTAGGTTATAGTTAAATTCTACCCCAATTTTACCAATTGATGAAGTTAATAGATTCTTCTTGTTCTTTTTATTCATTACATATTTTAACGTAACAAATCAATTATGTACGTATAACTCGACTAGGTTTGGTTGTTTAATGGCATATCAACCTTTGTAGGTTATTAAATGCCAAATCTATTCCCCTAGAAGAACAGTAGTGGTACTATTTAACCTATAGCTGGGAGGATAAGGGGGTTCATACCTTTCCCAATGGTATTTGCCCGAAAGTGAATGTAATAGCGCGACTGGAGTACGAACTCGCGTACTACGATTCCGCAGTCCATCGCTTTAACCATTACACCACGATGACACCCCTCTATAACTCGACTTCTCACCGTAAATTTCTTTTATACTATTGTACACTTTATTTAGTATAATCATTAAACTGAAACAAGTAAGAAAGCAGGACGACTGGAAATCAAAAAATCGGATATGAATTGTTAGAAATAAATGATCAACAGACTAAATAACAAACGAATAAAAGGGAAATAAAGAGAAGTAGCCTAAGCACGGCGCAATCGAGCAATTAATAACTTTGATTAGAAAAATATAAGAAATAGGACGATAATTCGAAATTCTAGCAGTATGAAGGAAGGCAAAAGTCGTTGTTAAGAGAATTCATAAGATTGATTGCTTGATTCATTTTAACGGCATGTCAACCCGTCTGGAGTTATCTTATGCCTTGAGGTTAGGGAAGAGCATTTATTGTATATCTATAGTTCAAATTTTTGTAGTTATTTCTTAAGAGGTTTTGTACTCAGTTAAATCAAGTATCCCTATCAAGTATAAATAATTTGCACATAGTTGTATGATTTCAAGTATTCCTATCTAATACAAATAATTTGTACACTATTGTATGGTTTCAAGTATTCCTATCTAATACAAATAATTTGCACACGGTTGTATGGTTTCAAGTATTCCTATCTAATACTAATTATTTACACACTGTGGTATGGTTTCAAGTATTCCTATCTAATTTATACACAATTATATGCTTTTAAAAGTAATATGACAGGGCTGTGTTTAGTCTAAGACCCTAAAACATACATGTGGGTAAAAGAAAATTAATCTGTTTTCGTGGCGAAAGTATTATCGTAATCCACAACCATTCCTTTTTTAAAGCAACGTGAAAGTGAAGCTGCAGATTTTGAATCTCCCAAGGCAAGGCACTACTGCTGTCTCACTTGTAAAAAATATGTATTTAGTTTGCTTCCTACAAGAAAAAACGTAATCTTAACTTGTTAGTATAAAGGAAAGGTGCTGCTTGGGAAATGGAATTCCGGGGCACATTTTTGCTTTATTTGTCACGTGAAACTACAAGTTTCGGAAACTTTGGTTAACATTTGCCCATACTAAATGAAAACCAGACTGGGTTCTTTTAGCTTTGGTAAGGCAACCAAACTAAAAAAAGAAAAACATTTCATTCAAACCAACAGTATTTCATTTGAAAATTGATTTTGTGTTGCATCCTGCTCATGTCAGAGGAGTTAGGTTGGTTGGTTGGTTGGGTTTTATGGCATATCAACCTTTGTAGGTTATTAAATGCCAAATCCATTTTAAACAAATAATCAGTTCTATTTCAAACTATTAAGTTCAGCATAAGTATGCAGTTTAGTTCTATTTAACCCATATATAGGACCCTTATCAGATACTACGACTCCAGAGTGGACCTTGGAGTGATGGCAATGAAGGGGTACTCTGCATTCCCCAAAGTTCCTGCATCACTGGAACTTCACCATCATATTGTTTAGTGTCATATCCAGGACAATTATTTGGGGGGTCTTACCCCTCTGTAGAGGTGCAGCAGGTGTATTCTACAGCCCCAGCCGACTGGGCAATACACAGAGTTAAATGTCAAAAGAGTTTTATTTCAGATAATTCAGTTTCGCTAAGTACACAGTTTAGATGTCAAAACAGTTCTGTTTCGAGCAATTCAGTTTAGCATATGTACGCAGTTTAAATGCAAAAAAAAACCAGTAAAGTAAAAAAAAACATGGTTTAGTTCTATCTAACCAAAAGATAGGACCCTTATCAGGTGCTACCACTCCAGGTCAGAGTGGACCTTGGAGCGATGGCAATGAAGGGATACTCCACATTCCCCAAAGTTCCAATATCACTGGAACCTCACCATCAGATTCTTTAATATCCTATCTCGGACACTCGTTATTCTACAGCCCCAGCTGATTGGGCAAAAAGGAGTTGGGTAAATACTTACTAATCTATCACCCTTCGCTGACAAAAATTCTTAAAAATCACTTTAAACTGAAAAAAACGGTTTCAATCTTTACTATAAGTACTATTTTTATTTTCAGAGATAAAAAAAAAAAGATTACTTTCTTTACTTTCTCTTGATATAAAATGCAATTATGATTATATATTTCATTCTACAGTGACTTTACAACTGCTGGACCGACAGAATAATCTTTCTGGTTTTCAAAAGAATAAAAATAACCAAAATGAAAAAAGCAACCAACAAGCGTTATTCAAAAAGTTTTAAGTTTCACCAAGAAAGAAGAACATAGTAAAACTTGAAGAACGAATTCAGATTTTTCTAGTTTTATAAGTTGGAGTGTGTTGCCACAAGAAAAATGTTCTTTGAGGAGTCACCCAGGGTGTAATGGCTAAAAGGGCTGGATTGCAGCTTCGAAGTAAGCAAGTTCGAATTCCAGTTGCGCCATGACGTTCACTTTCGGACTAATACCGGTAGGAAAGATATGAATCTTTTTATCCCTCACCAGCTATGAGTAAAAGTTTCACAGCTGTTTTTATACAAGGATGACTTTAGCATTAAATAACCCACAAAGACTGAGGTTCCATTAAAAAAAGGAAAACAAAGCAAACCAAAATGTTCAGCTATGCTCTTCTTTCTTGGTGAGGCTTGGAACCTTTTTCTTGGTGAGGCTTAGAACTTTTTTCTGGGTGAGGCTTAGAACTGTTTTTACGAGTGAAGCTTAGAACGTTTTTTCTGGACGAGGCATAGAACTTTTTTCTGGGTGAAGCTTAGAACTTCTTTCTGGGTGAGGCATAGAACTTCTCTCCGAGTGAGACTTAGAACGTTTTTTTTGGGTGAGGCATAGAACTTTTTTTTCTAGGTGAGGCATAGAACTTCTTTCTGGGTGAGTCATAGAACTTTTTCTTGGTGAGGCTTAGAATTTTTTTCCGTGTGAAGCATAGAACTTTTTTCTGGGTGAGACATAGAACTTTTTCTGGGTGAGGAATAGAACTTTTTTCTGGATGAGGCTTAGAACTTTTTTTGTGGGGTTGAGGCATAGAACTTTTTTCTGGGTGAGGCTAAGAAATTTTTTGGTTTGGTTTGGTTTCTTTGTTTAATGGCACATCAACTCTTTTTTGGTTATTTAATGCCAAAGCCATTCTCCTAGAAGAACAGTAGTGGTACTATTTAACCCATAGCTGAGAGAATAAGGGAGTTCATACCTTTCCCAAGGGTATTTTCCCGAAAGTGAACGTAATAGCGCGACTGGAGTACGAACTCGCATGCTACGATTCCGCAGTCCATCGCTTTAACCATTACACCACGAGGACACCTCCTAGAACCTTTTTCTGAGCGAGGCATAGAACTTCTTTTATTTATCATTTTGTATATACTGGTTGATCCAGACTAGGTTGTCTGCGTTTCACATCAGACAAATGGACTTAAGAAAGATATTGATTTATCTGTTCCCCCAACTTTCAACATCACCTATGGGTCAAATGAACCTTGTGTTGTATTCTATTTATGGCGGAAGGGTTGCGTGAATAAATATTTGATGACCTACGCTTGGTTCCTGGTGCTAAAGTAACCAACATTTATTTGTTTGGTCGTTTTTAATACGTTGTCTTTAGGTAAAAAATTAACGTACTAGCCAGTCAGACTAACGACTATGTAATGAGTTGGATCCGCTCTTGTTGTCTAAAACTTGTATCCTTATGTCAGACTTCGCTGAGCTGACCTAAGTAAGCGAATCAAGCAAGCAAATATTTTGCAAGCTTGTCTTGTGGGCTGATACTATTGTGTCGTAAGTTCAATTCCCACGAACATTACAGAATTTTTGACTTGTGCTATTCTAAACTCCACTTGCCAAATAACTATACCATGAAGTCGAAAAGAGAAACCGCGACTGGTGTAATGTTTAGCAAGCTAGTTTAGCAGTTCGATTCCTACTGGGTTGCCCCATACTCCAGGCCTTGTGCCAAACTAAGAAAAGCTTCGTAAATTATAACGGTTAGCGAGTTAGTCAATCAGACCAACAACTGTTTAGTGAGTTCGATACTTGTATCCTTGTGCCAAACTAGGTCAAGCTTCGTAAGTGACTAGAATGAAGACAAACAGCGAGTAGGAACAGATGTGTCAGTCAAAGAGAGATAAGAAATTTAGTCAAACTGGTAACAAATGAGAACGACGCAAATCGCTCGGAAGTGAAATTGGGGGACATATTACAAATCTGGCGATACAAAAGAGACGACTCAACTCAAAAGAAAGGCGGGTATAGATATTCTGACATCAGGAATAATATAGTGACTTATTATAGCTACTAATCAACACTAGAAAAGAAAAGGAAATACTTTGAGATGAAACAGATTGCCGAATTAAAACTGATATTATGTATTACTCATGCTATTCACGGTCTCTCAGTAAGTATAATACAACTGCATTTACTTGGAAGGTTTCACACTACAGTCTAGATAATCCTTTCATTTAGTCAGAATTTAATGAAATCTATTTTACTTTGAACGGGCTCATCTCACCGATAGCATCCCCCCAAAGATACGCCCACACCATGGTAAGGTTTGTTAAGAAGAAAGAGTTAGTGATATGGGAGAAAGCTCTATGGAAAAGCGTTTGATTTGGAGAAAGATCACATTATTTCGGTAATTTTAAGAACAATAAGCTGTAGTTGTAGTCGTATTTTTTATTGTTGCAGAAGCAATGTGGATAAAGAACAATTGTATTATTACTTGTACAAGGACGTTTATTCCCGTATCCCTGCTTCGTAAACATCGAAGATTTTACAAGTTTGCTAAATATATGAAGTCTTCTGTTTTGTTTTGTTTTTTTTCTCGTTTCCGTTTTCTGGCTTACTTAGTTTTATAAAGGACATTACCAAGAAGTGAACACAAAGTGCTTCAGCTCGGATATGAACCCCAGTTCCTAGACGGCTTTTAAATAGTTATTTACTTAGTTTAACTTAGTTATGGCAAAAGGCCAGTGAGAAACGAACTCCCTAACATGGGTCTGCTAATCTTGCGGGCTAACTGGTAAATCACATGAGGTGCTCTACTTCAATAATGCAGTTATCTAATAAGCTAAGATAGGATGTGGCAAAACGCTAGAAGTGTGGGGCACCCTGTGAGAATCCAACACACTAACATTGGTTTGCATATCTAGCTTGCTAACCATAATATCATGTGTGGTGCCCAGTTCAAAATTAATTCCTATTCAACATCGTTAGTTCGTCAGATGGAAGACAACACATACCTGTCTTTCCTCCACTGTCTGAAATGGGTAAAGATAAGGACAACTTACTTCAGGGGAATTTCTCTCACTGTCTCTGTATCTATCTATCTATCTATCTATATATATATATATATATATATATATATATATATATATATACTTGTGTCTATATACATCTATCTTCACACATTCATTGACACAGACAGATGAAAGTTGGCTTATAGACACAAATATTTCTGTATTATAGAGTTATATCTATCGATCTATCTAGCTATCTATCTAGCTAAGTAGCTATCCTCCCCAATCTGTCCATATATAACCATCTAGTTAGTTCTCTACGGAGGTTAACCAATGAGCTTATAGTCTCATGATGAAAAATCATTTTATACTATAGATATTGATCATCTTTCAATATAATTTCCCACCTTGTAGATGCACTCAACTCACTTGTGGCTATCAAATATACAAATTTAACATTAAAGTCAGGACTCTTATGTATACATAAATCAAGAATACAAATAAGAATACTTATATATATATATATATATATATATATATATATATATATATATATATATATATATATATCTTTAAAGAAAAAACCAAAGACCGGTTATTTTAGGAATTACATTGAGCTCTCCACCAGGAAAATTTAAATGTTCAGCTCCTGAATTATTTTCTTGTCCTGAAGGAATTACTCCCAACTCTGGTTTAACTGGACCGAATAATACCTATATATATATATATATATATATATATATATATATATATATATATATATATATATATCAAGAATACAAATCGGAAAATTTGGTGGATATGTTTTACTGTACGAACAGAAATTTCCGATTAAGTTATTTTATGGCGAAACATGTCAATTTAAACTTCTGCATTGTCCTCCATTTCTCATAATGTCGGATTTTATTCCATACATTAGGCCACAATTTCAATAGCTACTACATCGAGGCGTAGAGGAGGGTGCTACTCTTTCTCCTGTATTACTCCACTTTACCCTTGAT